>PVKC010041548.1:0-12132 GCA_004027635.1 Crocidura indochinensis
AAATCCATTTTGGCGGGAATGCAACATGAAAGGCACTCTCATCCACTGCTGGTGGGAATGCCCCCTAGTCCAACACCTATGAAGAACAGTCTGGAGAGTGCTCAAAAAACTCAGAATTGAGCTACCATTTGACCCAGCAATTGTTCTCCTAGGTATCTACCCCCAAATTGGAAGGACATTCATTCCAAAGTATGTGTGTACCCCACTATTTATCGCAGCACTCAGTATAACAGCCAAGTCTTGGAACCAACCTCGATGTCCAACAACAGATGAATGGATCATTAAGATGTGGTATCTATACACAATGGGATACTACATGGCAGTCAGAAATGATACAATCACACACTTTGCAGCAACATGGATGGACCTAGGACATATTATGGTAAATGAAGTAAGTTAGATGATGAAAGATAAACACAGAATGATAGAACTATTCTGAAGCACCTAGAACATACACCTTATATACAACTAATACTCAACAGTCAAATAACAGGGTTTAAGAGGGTAGAAACTTCAAAAACTGTAATAGTCAACATATACCTGAGAGCAGTGCCCAAAACACATTAAAGAGGAACAGAATAAACAAAACACTCAGAAAGCTGAGCACACAAACTCTTGACTACACATTATACCACACACACACAAATAAAACCCAGCAATAGCAGCATATATAGACCAGGTAAATAATCAGCCTTCTACTATAAAGGCCCATAATAAGCCTTTAGGGATCTTATACAGGATTACAGGTAAAGGATACCATGGGAAACCACTGACTCCAATGGAAGCATTCCATAATAATATGTTTTAATGCCTTAATTTTTCTATACTTAAAATAACCTCTCAGCTTTTCTGTCCACAGGCATTCTTGGATACAAAGTGTGGACAAACTAAAATTGCATCTCGGGACTCAATCACACGAGATACCATACTCAGCTTGTACTACGAGAATGTCACAATAAAACTCTTTAAAATACCTTTATTTCTAGGTTATACCCTCATTTAGGACTTGAAGCACATGACCACCCAGAGCACCGAAGCAGCAACTGTGACCTACAGACTTATACTACAGGCCCTACTCATTGAACAAATTCAAACAAACTAGCATTACTTCGATCTTTTTTCTACTCTTCTCATTACTGTGTTTTTCTTTTTCTCTCCTTTTCTTTTTAATTTATTTTCTCTTTTCTTTCCTGCCCCTTCCATATACTTTCCCCTTTCCCACCTTTGAAAATCCGACCAGCCCTTCACTCCTCAATCCCATCCAGATTTTCACCTTATTAAAAATATTCACCCTCAGTTCCTAATCCATTAGGCATCAAGAATGACCTTCTACCCCAGAGAACCAATACCCAGCACACAGGCAAAGGGACAACCAGTGAAACCCACACCTCGCCCCCTATAAGAAAAGGCAACCAACTCCCCTGCTGACTCATGCTGCATGGTCCTCCTTACCAACCTTTCCTAACATGGACTGTTACTTGAAACCAAACTTAGCTCTACAAGTATCTCCAATGCATGAACTCTTCCCAAGTCCTCCCTGCTGAAAATTTTTTGCCAATCTCAAGAAGGTGAGGTTGGGAGATGAAAAGGTGCCCGGGAACCCACACACCACATGAAAATCTCAAAAGACAATGGGGAAACCTATACTACCACCATAAGAATAAGACCTGTATTACACTACCTCTTTACCTGCTTTTCCCCAAATGCAAGATACTTTCTTGCATCACCTCGTTCCTTTAATGTTTTACTTCATTTCTTAAAAATCTTTTTTCTTTTCATATATATACGTGAGCACATATATTTTTATGTATTTTTATCTTTTTTGGGTGTGTGACCTGATTTTATTTTCTTCTCTCTCCACCCTCAAATGCACCGGCAATATAATGTAGATGTAGCTCCATTATTTCCTGCAAAGTAAATATTAAAAAAAGGGGAAATCTTATGTATAAAATGAGCTTTTATTTATTAGGAATAAGAACTCATACTTTTTACAATACAGGGGTATCTCCCACTGTGGTGTGAAAATGTGGTTGAGTCCACTGCTGATATATCTAGGGTCCCCAAATATCTCCCAAATCGAATGACCAACTCCCATTCTCGGGGAGGCCTAGGCAATAATCGTCCACAATAAATGATTCAAACCAAGAGGGTTGGGGGGCCAAAAGGTTTGGCCAAAAGAGCCTAATCCTCCCTGGTTCGATCTCTCTCTCTCTCCTCTCTGTCCCTCTCTGTGTATCTCTCTGTCTCTTTCTCTGTGTCTCCCTGTCACTCTCTATTTCTCTGTCTTCTCTTCTGTCCCTATCTCTGCACTCTCCCTCTTCTTTTTTTTTCTCTTCGTCTCTCTTTCTGTCTGGGCTCCTCTCTGTGTGTCCCCTTCCCCCTTTTATCCTTTCTCTCCAACTGCCTCTCTCCATCTGTCACTGTCCAACTACCTCTGTTCAACCATCTCCTTTGGCCTCCCCTTAAAGCTTCTTTATTTCTAAATACAAAATAAATACAATATCTAAAATAAATACAAAATACTCTACAATTCCCCCTTTTAGTAAACATTATTAATAAACAATGCAACAATATATATGACATACAAACCCTAAGCATAACCTACATGAAATATAAATCTAAGATATAAGATATTAATTACAATATATATTTATAATCAATACAAATTTTAAAGCAAAAATAACTCTCAAATGTAAAACCACTGAAAAAATATTTTAAAGCAGAGTCGAGTAAAAAGCAAGAAACATCATTTGGGAAAGTATCAACAGTACAACAAAGCCACTACCCTAAAGTTGTTATAACACAAAAAAATTTCTAAAAATAACAATTAAGATGGTGGAGAACAATAATTACAATAGGTGAAAGAGGACTAGTATCAAATATCAAAAGATCATACTCATAATAAAAATGCAAAATGTGACAGTCCTTCGAAGTCCAATTCAAGTCTGCAAATATGAAGGATATGGAACTCTGAGTAATTCATCCATGGAAACTTGAGAAGTCTGGTAAATCCAACGTAGTCCGTCGTCTAAGATGAGCAATGTAAAGAGAGTCCACCTAAAAGTATGGTTCTGTCAAGATTATGATTATACCTCCATGCTATAGTGAGAAGCTGAAATTTGTTAAACGAGTATATCACAATACTTAACCCTAAACCAACATTCATATGAAGAATCTTTCTCTTATGTAAGTCTTAAGTAACATCAGTAGATTGCAAAGTTTTCCCATTAGTAGTGACCTAAAACAATACTGAACGTAAGGCATTAATACATTATTCAATCAACCACAATGGAGATCCATCATATTCACTTCTAAAAAACAGTCATACTTAAAATGAGCCATGAAACAAAAAAAGGTACTTATCGTAGATCTTTGAGAAGCATAAACAGGATATATGCTGCTGTGGATTTTACAGATGTAATAGGAATTTTCTTGATCTTCTTGTCTTCAAAATTGATCCAATATTGTTCTGTGGCAATTTTACAATATGAAGTACAATGTCCAAAGTAAACCTGAACAAAATTTGATACTGATGATAAGTTGTATCTTACAATCTTGTTATTTTTCTGAGTGAATTCTGCTACATTGAGGTCTTCTAAAGAAAAATCCACATAAGTATATAGTTTTTTAATTTGTTTTCCATCGAAAACAAGACGTTTCAAATGAATTATCAATACTGGAGGTAATCTCCATAAATGTTTTCTTTAAAAAATCTCTTTTAATGTTGCAGCATTTTTTAATTCTCTAATTTAGATAAATCTTCTTGGGCTGGGCCGGGAAGAGTTACAATTTAATAAATTTTCTCCTGATTTGGATGGGCCTGGGGATTGGCCCTGTATGAGTTTCCCTGCATAATGTGGGTCTCGAAAGAGCTGAATTTAAAAAAAGATGACAATTCCTCTTGATATGTCCCTCTTTTCCACAGTGGTAACAGGTGAATTGTCTCCTGGGGTTTGTGTTAACACCTCTCCCTATGTTATTATTAGAGAGATTTCCAGATCTGCAATTTTTTGTCCAGTGACGACCCTTTTTACATTTAGGACAGAGACCTGGCTTTCGGGAGGTGTTTTGTCCCTGGAGGTGTAATGGCATTGTCCCCTTAGCAACCACAAAGGTCTGCACGGGATCCAGTTTTGCCAATGAATGGGGCATGTTATAAACATTCCTACATGCATGTAAAAATTCATTTAAATCAGCCTTTTCCTGCAAGGGAGCCAATACCATTTTGCAGTCTGAATTTGCATTATGATACGCCAAACATCTTTCTAAAAATGTCCTCACTTCCTCATTTTTTATTTGTATTTTGAGAGCATCTTTCAGTTTTGCCACAAATTCTACATAAGGCTCATTGGGACCTTGGGTAATTCTTAAAAAAGTACCCTAACCAGTGCTGTTAGTATCAATTTTCTCCCATGACAATGCAAGATCTTTATTTTTGAAGTTTCCTTAGGTAAAGCCGCTTGTGCCTGAACATCTGCATATTCATTTTCTCCCATCAATAGTTCATACAAGAGATTAACCCCTGCTACTCATTTTTTCGTTCCATCCAAACTATACAATTTGGTTTTCACACCCTCTACATATAACATTTCCCATTCAGTTCACTGTTTTGATGGCAGGGATATTTCAGCCAGGTTTTTTGAAATAATTTAGAGTCCAAATTGTTTTTTGACACCATATTTTTTAATATTTTCAGACAGTATGGAGAGGTCGCCTCAAAATCTTTACATGCCTTTTTAAATCTTTCAACATCCTCAATTTCAAGGGGTTGATATGTTGTTACATACACTGTCTGTAATGAAGCTGAAGTGCCCTGCACAGTGCTTTGAGATCTAAGGTGTGGAGTACTAGAAGGTGGTTTATATAGTACTATCATATGAGTCCATACCATGAACAGACTCAGAACTCTGTTGTGGGCTTAGCATTGGGGGTTTATCATTAATGTCAACATTTTGATTTTGATTCTGAGTGTCCAAATTATGTTTCTGGTTCAATTTTTTACTGGGAAAAATGCCTAAATTTTTCATGGTGGTGCTAGATTCATCAGTCCATACCTTGGTCTGGACTTTTGTAGGACACTTTCTTATTGTCCATACTTGTTATCTTTTCACAATTTCCACACTGTCTCTGTCCTAACCACCAACCAAGCCATATTAGTCAGCAGAGAAAGTCCACAAATGATAAACACTGGAGGCACAGGCAATGCAATTGTTGGGATAGAAATTTTGGATTTACATATAAACAGCAGCCATCCAATATCGAATATATTTGCTAGTGTCAATCCAAGAGGTTTATAACCAAATAGAATGATACACTTTAACAATGCTGAACTGATATTTCTTATAATAGATGGCATTGTGAGTGTTAGTATCCACAAAAACCAACCAAGGGCCTCTAAAGGCAATTTCCAATAACTCACAGTTCCAGAAGCTTCAGGTCCCTGTTCGGGAGCCATTTGTGGCGTGTAAACGTGGTTGAGTCCACTGCTGATATATCCAGGGTCCCCAAATATCTCCCAAATTGAGTGACCAACTCCCATTCTCAGGGAGGCTTAGGCAATAATCGTCCACAATAAATGATTCAAACAAAAAGGTTCGGGGGGGGGGGCAAAAGGTTTGGCCAAAAGAGCCTAATCCTCCCTCGTTCGATCTCTCTCTCTCCTGTCTGTCTCTGTCCCTCTCTGTGTATCTGTCTCTTTCTCTGTGTTTCCCTGTCACTCTCTGCTTCTCTGTCTTCTCTTCTGTCCCTGTCTCTGCACTCTCCCTCTTCTTTTTTCTCTCTTCATCTCTCTTTCTGTCTGGGCTCCTCTCCGTGTGTCCCCTCTCCCCTTTTATCCTTTCTCTCCAACTGCCTCTCTTCAACTGTCACTGTCCAACTGCCTCTGTTCAACCATCTCCTTTGACCTCCCCCTTCAAGCTTCTTTATTTCTAAATACAAAGTAAATACAATACCTAATATAAATACAAAATACTCTACATCCCACCTTGAAAATATGTCACGTGGACCCAACTTAGACCCCAGTGATTAGACTCCAACCATCCAGCCTTGAACCCTGGATCACAGACATAGAAACAACACACTTCTTCACAACAGCCACAGGAAACAAATCCCAACTAGGACATCCTTAATAGTGATCGAACACCAACAATTGCCAGCCCTAATATGATACGCTGATGAGGAAAATGGGAACAACTTGACTTAAGAGCAAGTTTTCCTACCTCATTAGCTAACCCTTTGGTCTATCCAAATGCCAAAATCACGATTTACAGATGACTGGCTGACAGAACCATGGCCAGACTGTATGTATCCTGGGACCAATAAAAAAGCCCTAGTCTAGGGTGTGAGCTATGACCTACATAACAACTATGATTCCTAGTTCCAGAGGTCTGTCTGAGACTATTGCAATGGAAGGGGACTTCTGGAAACATAACGAAAGATGCTATCCCAGGCCCCTTTCTAGGATCAGCACAAAGATCAGGACCGTCAACCACAGAAGACGGATTAAAACAACACTGAGGGAACAGAACTTCTAGAACCACAAAGAAAGACATAATCATAAGTTCAACTCCTTGACTCGTGCAAATACTGAGACCTCTAGATACAGAGGTCTGATTTTATCACTCAGGACGGAGCAGAAGTCTTCCATACACCACAAAAGCACCAAGGGGAGAGCAAATGAACCTGAAAGGAGTCTACAGTTAATTCCATGACAATATACTTCAAGGGTGGAGAAACTCTGTATTTCTTAGGCAAAGGAAATTTCTTTCGAATGACTGTAATATTTACTGTGCATCTGCAGCAGGGGGAAAATGCACAAAACGATTTTTATTATTATTTACTTATCTATTTTTTGTTGATTTCATATTTATTTATTTATTTATTTTCTTCTTTTCTTTTCTTATGTGCTCTGCCACATTTTTTTTTATCTCAATACCATGGCTTTTATATGGTGCTTACCCCCCCTTTTTTTGGGGGGAATGCTCACTAGATATTTTATTTGACCTTTCTTTATGTACTGTGTGGTGTTTACCCTTCTTTTTCCCCTTCGTCTCTCAAACCAAGGATGAAAGCCTCGAGAAGGACTCCACCCATTTCCATCCTTTTTTTCTCTTCTTCAAACAAGCCACATAACTTGAACTATCTAGTCCCACCTCCCAATGGGGGGGGGGGGTAGAAATAAGGGAGGTACCAAGACCAAACAGGTGTAAGACCACTAAGTAGTAAGCTAGGCACAGAGGGGACCACTTACTCTAGCAGTCCTGGGGGTGAGGGAAGAGGATATGGGAAGTAGGATGGGAACGGAGGTGGAGGGAGGACAATTCAGTGATGGAAATTCCCCTGATTTTATGTTAACATGTTCCTAAAATATTAGTTAAAGATATGTAAGCCACTATGATTAAAATAAAAATTATATTAAAAAAAGAAAGAACTGTCACCAAAGACCTTAAATAAAGACATGTAAATCTACACGATGTAAATTAAAATGCATTAGCACAGATTGATATACTTAGGTTTCCATATTTATAGAAGTCTGAAAATTTTTACTTTATCAAGTCATCATTGATTTATAATTATGTGGAACTTCAAGATTTTAATTCTATTCATACCTCCACAATTAAATAAAAAAAAGAGATCACTCCATGTACGATTAAAAAGAAATGATACGGGCCAGAGCCCAAAAGCACAGTTTTAGGGTGTTTGCCTTGCACAAGACAGAGATCCAAGACAGACCTGGTTGGATCCCTGGCATCCCATATGTTCCCCCTAGCCAGGAGTGATTTCTGAGCACATAGCCAGAAGTAACCTCTGAGCGTCACCGGGTGTGCCTCCCCTCAAAACAAGTAAAAACTAGGAAAAGAGTAAGAGAGTAATAAACGGTCAAAGTTAATGGAACTATAGATTTTGTCTATAGAATTGAATTTATGTAGTTTTTGGGAAACATTTGGAAACAGGTTCTCTGGTGATGGATGTATTACTGGAATGATGTCTGCAATAAAAACTATGGAAGTACTATTGTGTATTATTTTAATTACTTTTTATTTAATCGCCACAAAATTACAAAGTTACAAAGACATTCATGACTATTTCAGATGTACTATTCAACGGCAACCCCTTCCGTAAATATTACCTGCCATTAATGTCTCATATTTTGTTAGTTCCCAAGCACATGGCAGGCACATTTCCCCTTCACCACTGAGATCCAATTTAGTAATCCAAAATTTCACTCCTCCCCTCCCCCATACCAGTAGAAAACGTCCTATTGAAGACCAGTTATACTTTTCATTTGTTACCTTTGGGAATTTGATATTACTCTAGGAAGTATAACTACAGGCTCTATACATGATCTATACATGCTCTTTTACTCTCTCCTAGGTCCTTTTGTGATGTCTGGAAGTTTTCTGCTCCATCATGGATGATAAATCAGGCCTCTGTAGCTAGTGATCTTAGTATTTGCACATGTCATTAGATAGAGTATTTCTTTACAGTTACAGAAGTTCTTTTCCATCACTGTTGTTCTGCCTCACAAATTGAAGGGGAAATAATGGAGGGTACCAAGACGAAACAGACATATGATTATTGAGTAGAAATAAAAAACGATCAGACTTGAACGCATAATCCAAACCCAACTACAACAGAATCGATACCCAATCTCCAACAGGCTAGACACAGAAGGGACCACTTACACTAGCAGCCCGGGGGGGCAAAAGAGGGGCCGTATGGGATGCATGCTGGGAAAAGGGGTGGAGGGAGGACAACATTGGTGATGGGAATACCCCTGATTCAATGTCACTATGTACCTGAAATACTACTGTGAATGATTTGTAATCTGCTTTGGTCAAAATAAAAATTATTATTAAAAAATAAATAAAAATTAAAATAAAATAGCTCCTTTTTAACTCTGGGTGGGAAAAGACTTTCAAATTACTCAAAACAATTCTGTCAAATTTTTGAAACTTCTATATCCAAAAATTATGCCTCCAACACTTTGGAATCTTAATTTCTTGACTTCCCCATTCTTTCAATGATATTCTCTACTGTCTCTGCAATTTCTTACAAAATATAAAATCTAGTAATTTGAATTAAGTACTTTTTATTACTTGTACCCATCTCTTTTAAATATTCCACATTATACTACCATTTAACACAGCGAAGCCTTTTTTACCCTCCTACTCCATTCCATATTTTCTTCCTTCTGATACGAATAATCTACCATGATTACATATTGTTTTACTTGCACATTCCATCAACTCTTTGGTGTATGCTTTGCTTAATTATAATCTTTCAATTTATTCCAAACTCTGGTTAAACCTAATTCACTACCTTCACTTTGTCTGTTCTTCACAGTCAAACAGGACATGAATAAAGTCAAACTTTATTGTTTCATAACCTTTAAGTCACAATTTGCTATTTTTCAAGTCAATTCACTCTCTCACTCTTCTTGACAGTGATTTTACTTACTCTAATGCAGGGGTCCACAAACTTTTTAAACAGGGGCCCAGTTCACTGTCCCTCAGACCATTGGAGGGCCAGATTATAGTAAAAACAAAAATTATGAACAAATTTCTATGCACACTGCATACATCTTATTTTGATGTGAAGAAACAAAACAGGAACAAATACAATATGTGGCCTGCAGGCTGTAGTTTGAGGACCACTGCTCTAATGTAATATATAAAACCTATTAGTTTTTATCATCCTCTGAGATGATGATTTCTTATTTTACTGAGAAAGCAAACTTCATAAATGCCTACTGTGTTCCGTGGTCATTTATAATGCTCTTGTTACTATGAAGTAGTGTCCATGTTTCAGACAAAAGCTTTTTTTGAATTGAATTCATGAGATCCCAGACCTAAAGCATTAATTAAATCATAGCATTCAATCTTGTGTTTCTTTCTTTGCCATCAGTTTTTCCTTTTATATTCTATTTTTTTTTCAGAGTAACCAGGGCTGGGGAGAGAATTCAATAAGTAGACTGCCTGCCTTGCATGCAGATGACCTAATTTTGACCCTCAGCATCACATATGATCCTATATTACACCAGGAGTAATGCTGAGTGTAGAGTAAGGAGTAGCCCTGGAACATGGTTGGGTGTGGCCCAAAACAAAACAAAACAAAACAAAGTTACAAATTATATCTTTTACAAAATAGTCTTTATTCACGTCTCCTCTAGTTACCACCTTTATTCCTGTACAGAATTATCCTACGAAGAGAATTTCCCCAAATCTCTCCTTTCAGCATCACTTAAACTATAAACCGCAAATCAAATTTCAGCCCTTACTACACCAACAAAACTGCTCTTTAGAAGGTCACCAAATCCAGAGGTTAATTTTAAAGTATTTTATAATTGCATTTGGTAAGTTTTTAAAATTACTTCCCCATAAAGACTGTGGACTGAAAGTTCTACATCACATATATACTATAATTAAAATAATATTTCATCATATAAGTAGCACTGAAATATATATTTAATAACCAGGAAAATTCATTTAAAGTCTGAACACTGAAAACCAAACTCAAGCACACCATAATTTAACAGTCATAAATTTAGCTGCAATCCTGTTAAAATTTTAAATGAATTTGAGGTTTTCTTTATCTTCAAATATTCTTTAGATGTCTATGTCATAAGGGGATAGAACTACACAGATAAAATGAGAATGACAGATGATTTAAATCAGTATTTAGATGTTTCACACTGTACCACAGAATCATATTTTATAATTAATCATTAAAATAAATGTAAATTTTTTTTCACAAATTAGAAATAAAACCTGCTACCAAGGATTCAAACTTTAAACAATGAAAAACAAAACAAGTACTAAAGTATAATGTGTTTTTCTTCACAAAAACAAGTGGAAAAATATCCACAATGGTAGTTACACAAATTATCATACTTTACTTTTCTAAAACTTAAACTATTCTTTATCACTGTCCAAACAACAGACTTCATTTATCAAATGTAAACAAATCTTCTGACTCCCATGAAAGTCAATTTTTCTTAATGTCCTTTTCTACATCTATAGTTTCCAATAAAAACCAGCAATAAACATTATAAAATTAAATTATAGTTCCTTCTTTGTTTTCATGTACAATTACGGCACATGAACTTTTAAAAATAATGTTATAAGTTTCTTTGGACCAAAACAATAACTCAGATGAGAATAGAAAGAAGTAGAATCATAAACATGAATTAGAGGTTCTTGAAAAAATCTTTTTAAAATTAAGTTTGAATATTGACAAAGCTTGATGCTATGGTTTGCCTCAGGACTTTTCCACCTAATGCATATTAGCCTGATCTAAAGTGAGCAATATGTCAAATTAATTTGCTTTCTTTTCTTTTCTCAACTTTTTAGTGCCTATTAGGAACAACCATACTGAGAAGTTAAAGTTGGCATTTACAAAATAAAACCCAATTTTGGAAGTATGATATTTTAATAGTCAAACTGTCAGTACATTAAAATTATTGTTTGACCATCGAGAGCAAAATTAATAGAAAAATGAGTTTAGTGATAAGCCTCTTTCGGGGAAAGAAAAAAAGCTTTGGAATGGTTTTAATGACTATTTTATATTTACATATAATAAAAAAATGACCCCAACTTATAATTTTAAAAAGTTGCTAAAATTGATGAATAAAATTATAGTGATTAGAATATTTATATACTATAAAATGTTAACTAAAATGATTGTTATATGGAAAGAGATCTTCATATATTTTATTGGTGCATATGTCTACTTAAAAAATAGGACTGACATTTAAAATAAATTAGAACCCTATTCTCCTTGATGTTTTCAAATTCAGTTTAAATCAAACCACCAGTAAAAATGCATATATATATAAGTTAAAAGTTTATCAATATGATATATTCAATATATTCATTGAAATAACCAATCTATATTTTATTTTATTTTATTTTTTTTGTCCCCAATTTCCAATACAGACCAGGCAAGGGTCTGGGTTGAGGTGTATATAGGGTGTGTTTACTGTACCTCCTCTTTCTATACAGTCCGTGTGAAGAACACAGCCTATGGTAAGAATTGGGAGGCCTTATTTTTTTCTTTTCTTTTTTTTTTTGATTTTTTTCTTTTTTAATTTAAACGTTTTGATTACATATGTGTTTGTGATTAGGTTTCGGT
>PVKC010041549.1:0-12124 GCA_004027635.1 Crocidura indochinensis
CATTATAAAAGTCAATAGAAAAGATATATTCCTCTTCTTATATGGGTTTGATTTAAATAAGAAAACATAATGGCTGACAGAATAGTTAAGATTCCATTAATAATTCTAAAATTTAAAATTAATGTATTCTGCCATCTGGAGTCTTAATGACTTTAACATCTTTAAAATCTGCAAAGAAAATATGTCTCTTGTGAAGGAACCAGAAACTAAAGCTTGGATTTTGTTTTTATGTTAGATATTGCTTAAATCAATCTCATTTACAATCAGTATAATGTATATGTATGTTGAGAGGTTTCAAATTCAGAAAATAGATTTATAATCCTTCTGGAGACAAATTTGTTACAAATAACTAGCATCTCTATGCATTACCATTCTCTCTTTATGTGTGTTTTTGAAATGTGAGCTAGGATACTCTTCTTTTTATGGACACATTTGACAGAATTTGCTTTCAGTGTTTATATTAAAGTGACAGTAACAAAATATAAGTCATTTCATCAATTATTCAAGATTAAATGAACACATAAAATGAGCATGCACTGAGATCATAAAGATGAATGAAAAATAATCTCTGGGACTTGGGAAGATAGTTCTAAAGGATAGAGCAGGGGTCTCTGTCTCGATTTACCTGGGGACCGCAGGAGGCAAAGTCGGGATGAGGCAGGGCTGCATAAGGGATTTCACAAAAAAAAAAGTCCTCAAACGTCATTATTAACAGATTTAATTATTTCTTCTGAACATGAATAGAACATTGAGTGAAGATCATGAACATTGCATCTTTTGCCTATTCCTTGTCGCCAGAGACTTGAGAGCGCTTCTTCTCACAAATCTGAACCACATTTAGCTTTAGAGAGGAAGCAGTTGAGATCATTAGTATGGCTTGAAGATGATCATCGTTAAGGCTAGACCTGTACTTTGACTTATTGAAGTTCAATGTGGAGGATAACTTTTCACACAAATATGTGCTCCCAAAAATGCACATGGTGTGCTTGAACATTTGGGAAAGCTCTGGGAAGCTGGGGAGCAATTCTCTCAAAAATTGCCCATGCATGTCTACTTTTCCACTGTTCTCCCTGAACTTGGCTTTGAGATTAGAGTTGTATTGCAGATCAATGAGCTTTATTTGAAGCACAGGAGGGGCATCTTGCACATCAAAAGAAAAGGGGTCCACAAAAATTTGGAAAGTAGCTCTGTGCTTTTTGAAGTCTGCAAATATGTGATCAAATGCCTTCTCTAGCTTAAAAATAGCATCAACATATTTCTCACCACTGAATGGTATTCCTGCATCCACAAGTTCCTTGCATGCTGGGAAATGGCAAAGGTTTGTCTGAGAGAGCTGGGATTTCCATAACACAAGTTTTGTGGAGAATGCTCTCACGTTGTCATAGGCAACACTGATAAGCTGCCCCGGGCCTTGTAACATCTTGTTTAGTACATTCAGCTTATGTGTGATATCAACAAGAAAAGCCAAGTCCATGAGCCATTCGTGATCACTCAACTCAGAAACAGCATTCCCATCCTTCTCCCTGAAGGCTTTCACTTCTATCAACTCAAAAAAACTTTTCAGGACATTTCCCCTGCTGAGACAACGTACCTAGGTGAAATAGAGCACATCTCCATATTCTGACTCCATTTCCTCTAAAAATGCACGGAACATCCTGGGTCTGATTTGGTTGATGCATTTCACAACAACAGACATCACATTGTCACACAGCAGGCATTTACTGAAAAGGGCCTGCTGATGGATAATGCAGTGAAGAGCAATGGCCTTCTCTACACCCTCCTCTTCAAGTTTTTTTTGAACAAATGCCACCAGTCCATTTTCCCTCTCTGTCATCGATAGCACTTCATCGGTTATTATTCCAACAAACCTCTTCCATGGCAAACCTGCATTCTCAATAGCATCACACAGATGCTGAAATATCTCATTAGCGGTGGTCTGACCATGCATTAGAATTATTGTGAGCAGCTCCTCTGTCAATTCAAAATTGCAATCAACACCAGGGACATAAATCATGAGCTGCGCAGTGTCTGTTATATCTGTGCCCTCGTCAAGAGCAATTGAATATGCATCAAAACATTTGGCTTTCTCACACAATTGATGATAAATGTCACTTGACATGTCAGAAATGCTCTCTGCCACAGTGTAGGCAGAAAGGTTGACTTTGCTAAACTTACCTTTCTTTTCTGGACAGATAATACTTGCAGCCTGTAACATGCAACTTTTAACAAACTCTACTTCTGTGAATGGTTTCCCTGCCTTAGCAATCATCTCACTATCCATGTAACTAGCTTCGACTGATGCAATATTCTCTTTGGTTGCTTTCTTGAAGAAATTTTGTTGCCCCATTAGACATGTTTTAAGACTGACAACCTGCTTGGCTCTCTCATTTCCTTGATATTTTGCACATTCCTCAGCATGTTTAGTTGAATAATGGCGTTTCAAGTTGTATTCCTTGTGCGCTGCAACTTTCTCTGAGCAAATAAGACATGTGGGGATGCCCCTGTGCTCCCACTTTTCCTGAAATTGTCAGTGCTCGTCATCAATCTTTCTCTTCACTGCAGGCTTTGATGAAGTCATGATGAAGGTATGCCAAAATCTAATTCTGTAATAAACTTCTCTCCCTTAGGCTTCTGATAATGCAAGGGACAGCGGACAGGAGCAGCAGAAATGACGTCTGAGCTAGGCTCAAAGTATTCGCGATTATTTGCTTACCGAATATTCACAATAAAAAATCGCATTAGTAAGAAAAAGATCGCATTAAACATTTGCAAACCCTGAACGGAACTGCTCGGGGTATGCGAGTGTTTAATGCGATTTTTTTTCTTACTAATACGATTTTTATTGCCATTATTCAGTAAGCGAATAATCGCGAATACTGCGATATTTGAAGGCCAGCCATGGGCCACAAAATGTTGTATGGAGGGCTGCGAGTTTGAGACCCCTGGGCTAGAGTGTACATTTCTCATGTTGGAAGCTTGAGACTGATTTTGGGCGTTGCATGGTTCCCTGAGCAGTTCTGAGAGTGACCATTCCCCTTTTCCCTAAGCACAAAGTTAGTAGTATCTCCTCAGTAACTGTAACCTCAAAACTAAAATTATCATCATCCCTGTGTCCAATTAGGAGGCAAATTTAGGATCTGGAGAGATAGTTCAATGGATAAGACAATTGCTTGGCCTCTGACTGAACTTGGCTTGATTCTCCAATTGCCTATATGGCTCTTTTAGTCCTTTCACATGTAATCCCTAAGTTCAGAGCCAGGAGGAAGCAGTAAGTACTAATGGTTCTGACCCCAAAACAAAAATTCATTAATGAATATAACTATAAAACAATATAAAAGATACCTGTTGCTTTGCGATCTCATTTTGCATTCTCCACATAGACTTGAAATCTTGGAGTATAACTTGAACCCTTTCCTAATAGAAAAATCTTAGTACCTAATGTCATTTTTGCCTTCCATCAGAAGGCATGACTGGGGTAGTCTGAAGGAAAGTGCAGATTTCTGCATAAGAATCTCTGACTCAAGTTTGTTGAGACTTGTACTCACTTATGAATTCTTTTATGTTTTTTTAATGGGACTCACAGATATTGTTTACTAATACTTGTTGAAAATCCAAACTCATAAACCAATTGATTGGGGTCAAGGAGATAATGCAATGGACAATGGGTAGGGTGATTGCCTTACATGCAGCCTACCTAGGTTAGATCCTGGGCATCTGATATAGACCCTTGAGCACTGCCAAAATTAATTCTTGAGCTCAGAGTTAGAAGTAATTCCTGTACTTTTCTCTCTGTGGTAAAAAAAAAGATAAAAAGAAGGTACATTAACAAGGCATGGTTGGAGATTTGAAGTTTGGGGTAAGGGAGTTCAGAGAACTGTAAGATTTTGACGAGAAAAGAAGTTGTATACTGACTTGATATGTTGAGCATTTCTTCACAGAGATGCCTGTTCATTCTGGTCTTTGCCCTCTGAAATTCAACCGAACACCTTTAAAATAAGTTCAAGTGATAGTAATGGCAATATAATCATGGTTCACATTTCCTGTTTATAGAGTTGACTGCTCTGAGCCTGTCCTGTCAACTTTCTCCCAATGTCAAGTTCTATTTTCCTGCAACTTCTCTTGTTGGAGTGTAGAAGCAACAAATTTCTTCTCTTATAATGAAGGTTTCTTATAATGAAGTCACAGCATCCAGTTCTGGGCTTAATAGAACAAACTCCTTAGTAGAAACAAGCTGCTTTGCAGTTTTAGAGGCCTGCCTTCCAGTAAGATTGTCGGCTATACCAACATGCTTGGCATTGAAAATATAGCACTTGCTACATTCAGCAGCATGGAATACCATTGTTCAAGCTGCTTTGACCTTGAGTTGGCTGCTGATAACCTGGTGTCAAATACATGTCTGAAAAATATCCATAATAGCTGGTCTGCAGGTCAGACCAATGCTGGTCAGTGATGACCATTTTCCTAATCTAAGATGCTATATATACTATAAGGACAATGTAGCAGGCTTTTTGTATTTAAGATAGTTTAGAGGGTCAGAGATTCCTTTTTTTGCTGGTACTTAGTGTTAGAAGTTTTATTTAGAGTTCTAGTAGATAGCATTTCAAATATTTTAAAGTTCCCATTAAAATGAAAAGATAGCAATTTTATGTTAACTCTACAAAATTGTAAATGAGGGGATTTTTTGATTAAATAAAATGCTCATGCTTGTTAAATATCATATAAAAGACTTTTGCAACAGTTCCTAGTGCATTCTTCGACTTGGTACTTGTGAATTCAGAAACTTCTATGTTAGAGTGTGAAGTGGGCTATCTGGTGCATTGTACAATGTTGGCAGCATTACAGATCTCTAACCTGAGGGGAAAAATAGCTATCTATTTCTACCAGATATAATGCTTTAAATAGAAAATATCTCCAGATGCTGACAAATGTGACACTGGGGTGGAATAATTACCTTCCTTCTTTCCTTCCTTCTTTCCTTCCTTCTTTCCTTCCTTCCTTCTTTCCTTCCTTCCTCCTTCCTTCCCTCCCTCCCTCTTTCCTTCCTTCCTTCCTTCCTTCCTTCCTTCCTTCCTTCCTTCCTTACCTTCTTCCTTCCTTCCTTCTTTCCTTCCTTCCTTCCTTCCTTCCTTACCTTCTTCCTTCCTTCTTTCCTTCCTTCCTTCCTTACCTTCCTTCCTTCTTTCCTTCCTCTTTCCTTCCTTCTTTCCTTCCTCCTTCCTTCATTCCTTCCTTCTTTCCTTCCTCCTTCCTTCCAATTTCTTTTTCTTTTTTCCTTCCTTTCTACACATGAAAGTACATAAGATTTACTCCTGACAGAACTCAGGAGACCATTTATGGTGTTGGATCTCTAACCCAGGTTGACCACATGCAAGCTAAACACGTACTATCTCTCAGGGCTTTTCAAACCTGTGGTCTATTATACATTGTGAATTCACTTTAAGGGATTAGGGCTAAGCAATGATAACAGTAGGTAGTGTGCTGTTATTGATGCAATTGATCTGTTTTGGATAATCAGCATCCCATATGGTCCTCCAAGCACTGCTAAGGAGTGATTCTTGCATGCAGAACCAGGAGTAACCCCTAAATACTGCTGGGAATAACCCACAAACAAAAGCAAAACCAAACCAGTGGATTAATCAGAACATTTTTTGTTTTGTTTTGTTTTGTTTTTGAGTTACACCCGGCAGTGCTCAGAGGCTACTCCTGGCATTATGTTCAGAAATCGCCCCTGGCAGGCTTGAGGGACCATATGGGATGCTGGGATTTGAACTACCATCCTTCTGCATGCAAGGCAAACGCCTTACAGCTTTGCTATCTCTCTGGCCCCTAATCAGAATATTTTTAAAAAGGTATAATAATATAAAGTATAGAAAGGCGAATATTGTTTCATAAAATAAATGTAAAAATGTGGGGCCAGAGGAGTGGCGCAAGCGGTAAGGTGTGTCTGCCTTGTGCGTGCTAGCCTAAGACGAACTGCGGTTTGATCCCCAGATGTCCCATATGGTCCCCCAAGCTAGGAGTGATTTCTGATTACATAGCCAGGAGTAACCCCTGAGCGTCACCGGGTGTGGCTAAAAAACAAAAACAAAAAAACAAGCAAAAAGAAAGTAAAAATGTATACAAAATAAATGTATGTCAAGTGTTGGACATTATGCCTACTTGGCATTAAAAATTATATATGAATGCAAGTGACTGCTGATGATGAGATGCAGCTTTAGGGACCAATCCTGCCCAGAAGCTTCTGTGGAAGCTAGATGATGGGAAGTGAGCCGGCATCACTCAGAAAGACCTTGATATCAGACCCAGAACCATAAGGTATATAAAAGAACATATAGGTAAAGAACTCTATGACATTGAGACTTTTTCAAGGAGAAAACACTACTGTCCAAACAAGTAGAAGCAGAGATAAACAGCTGGGACTGTATTAAGCTGAGCATCTCTGCACCTTAAAGGAAATAGTACCAAGGATACAAAGGCCACCCACAGAATGGGCAAGACTATTCACCCAATACTCATTAGATAAGGGACTAATATCTAAGATATACAGGGTACTGACAGAGCGTAATAAGAAAAAAAATTAGCCCCATCAAAAAATGGGGAGAGGAAATGAACAATTTTTAAAGAAAAAAATACAAATGGTCAAAAGACATATGAAAAATGCTCTACATCACTAATCAGGGAGATGCAAATTAAAACAACAATGAGGTAGCATCACATGCCACAGAAACTGGTACACATCACAAACAATAAGAACAAACAGTGCTGGTAGAGATGTGGAGAGAAAAGAACTCTCATTCACTGCTGTGGGAATGCTGTATCATCCAGCCTTTCTGGGACACAATATGGAGATTCCTCAAAAAACTGGAAGTTGAGTTCCCAATGATCCAGCTGTGATCCTATGATCACTCCTAGGGATATAACCTAGAGACACAAAAACACAATACAAAAACACCCTTTTCACACCTATTATTTACAATAGCCAGAATTCACAAACAACCCAGATGCCCTACAATAAATGAGTGGCTAAAGAAAGTGTGGTACATATACACAATGGAATACTATGAATACTATGTAGCCATACAGGAGAGATAAAGTCATAAAAATTTCCTATACATGGATGGACATGAAGACTATTATGCTGAATGAAATAAGTCAGAAGGAGAGAGAAAATAAAGAATAGTCTCACTCATCTATGGGATTTAAGAGAAATATAGTACATTATTGTAATAATACCCAGGGACAATAGAGATGAGAGCTGAAAGGAATGACCCATGGTATGAAGCTTACCACAAAGAGTGGTGAGTTCATTTAGAGAAATCATTACACTGACAGCTCTCAAGACAATGGTAGTGAGTGAGAGAAATAGAATGCCTGGCTCAAATATAGGCAAGGGTTGGGGGAGGATGGCAAGGGTGGTATTGGAGGTGGGAATATTACACTGGTAAAGGGGGTGTCCTTTTTTATAACTGAAATCCAACTAAAATCATGTTTGTAATCATGGTGCTTAAATAAAACTTTCAATTTTAAAAACAAATAAAAGAAAGTTTAACACTCCAAAAATATGATATATATCTAGGTATTTGGTGTTATCTCAATTCTTAGGGATCTCTCCTTGCAGTAATCAGGAGACAATGTATAAGAATAAAACTTGTGGTCTTAAATTCAAAACATGCATGCAATTCATTGAGCTATTTCAGTGACTTGTTTTGAAATTTTCGGCTCATCTCTGACAGCAAAGAGCTCATGTGCTGGTATTGTCTCACACTCGTTTAATTCCCTGATGGCATGCAAAATTCTCCACCCTATTCATGTATGGGAGTCAAGCATGTAATTTGAAACTGTCAGCTGAATGTGGAGTTATGGCTGGGTAGTGATGGGAGAATAGGTTCTACATGAATCTGCTGGGGACTACATCCAGATTTGTGTTTGTATATATATATATATACATATATAAACAATATATATGTTATATATATAAACAATATATATATGTTGCTTCCATAGCTCTGTCTCCCTTCACCATGTAATAGAGTTATCTTTTCAATGTGTTTGTCTTTGAGAAAGCAGGACCACAGCATGGTTGTTACCCATTATGTCCCCTGCATCTAGAAAATATCTGACAAGTAGTCTTAAATACTTTCTAAATAAATGAACACATGGATGAACAGACAGGTGGATGGATAAGTGGTTAATTGAATTCTTGGGTTTCTTGTCCCTGAATAACAACATATATCTTGAGGGGGTTTTGGATGTAGCTTCCTTTTTCTCATCCAAGAAAGCTTTATTAGTATAATTTGCCTCTTCTGTCTTCTCCAAACTTCCAATTTCTCCTTTTTTATTATCACTCAATCAAAATATTTATATACTATTTTTCCCTTTTTTGCATGTAAAAAAGACACCTGACAATGCTCAGGGTTTATCCTGATTTGTGATTAAAGGATCTAGTAGTGCTGGGGGGGACCACATGAGATGCAAGGATTAAACCTGGGTTGTCAGCTTGCAGTACAAACACCCTGCCCAATGTATTATTGAGCCAGCCTTTCAGTCAAGATATTCATAGAACTTTCTTCTCAGAGCAAGAGGTATAGCATAGCAGATAAAACACTTGTTAAGATAAGACATAGTCAAATTAGTTCCATCTCTAGTGTAGTATAGAAGATGAGTGAGATTTGAATACTGCCAGGTGTGGTCCCAAACCAAAAGCAAATAATTGTTTTTCTCCAACTATATTTTGTTTGTTTTGGACCATACCAGACTATGTTCAGGGTTTACTCCTGGCTTTATAATTTTGGTGTGCTCAGGAGGACCATATGGGATGCCAGTGACCAAACTCAGGTCAGCTGCATGCAAGGCAAATGTTCTACCTGCTGTAAATCTCTTCAGCCCTCTTCTACTTTATTTTTACTTTTAAAAGCTTATTTTATTGACTTTTTAAAAATAAATATCGCTGTCTGGTAAGTCAGTTTTTTTCCCCTATTGTCAACACACTGAAGAATGGAGGAGGGTTTTTCTTAGTTTTTTACTTTTTCTTGGGATTTTGAGAATTTTTATATCACTAACTTGTTGTGTTTTGGGGCCACACCTGCTTGTGCCCAGGGGTTACTCCTGGCTTTGCATTCAGGAATTACTCCTTGCAGTGCTCAGGTGATCAAACCAAAATACAAAGCAATTGCCCTATCCTCTGTACTATCACTCCTGCCCCCCTTATATTTTTAAAAACACTGTACTTTCAGTTATATATTTTTCAGCATCCATTAGACTCTCTTTAGAAAAGCAAATCATTTTGTAAAACCACATGAAAAAATGCTTTGCTTTCATTTTGAAAAAAATTGTCATTAAAATTTATGGTAAATAAAAATGCTTATAGTGGAAATTTTCCTTTTTAAGATATTACCATGTCTGACTTTAGAATTTAACATTAGTAACTAAATTGCATTGTTATTGTTTTCTTTAATGTGTATTATAATACAATGATTTACCAAATTATTCAGAATATAATTGTTTCAGGCATTAAATATTTAAACAGTAGGGGCCAGAGCGGTGGTACTAGAGGTAAGTCATCTGCCTTGCAAGCGCTAGCCTAGGATGGACATGGTTCAATCCCCCAGCGTCTCATATGGTCCCCCAAGCTAGGAGCAATTTCTGAGCGCATAGCCAGGAATAACCTGAGCAGCACCAGGTGTGGCTCAAAAAACAAAACAAAAAATATATATTTAAACACCACACCCTTCAGTAATGTGCTCTTCCCTTCACCAATATTGCCAATTTCCAACCACCATAGCCTGGGTCCTTGCAAACACAGACAAATTTACTTCATATTGTGTTTTACAACATAAAGGTAAATGGACTTATCGAAACTTAGGTCAACAAAGGTCAGATTTAAAAAATTGTTCTATCTTTCCACAGTGTTACTAAAATCAATGTCTAATAATTTGTTGGGCTGTAGTTGGTATAGCTGAACCCCTATGTTACTGTTTAGGTTTACTGAGCTTGGTATGCTGCAATGTAACTTTCCTTTTAGATTTTCTGTGATACTACTATATATTTTGAGGTGTGCAAGATCTATAAATCGGAAACAAATTTGGCATCTTGACAATTTTATTTGGTGAAGTTGTGGAGCTGGCTTGATTTTGTAGGAGGCTATAGGGTACAGTGAAGGGCTTCTGTGGTTCATGAAGAAAGGGAAGTATCAGCTTAAACTGGACTACCTGAGGGGTATTGGAGGCTGTTGTTTTCTTCTGGAGCTTTCTAGAGGAGATGAGCTGTTTTTCTTCCAGGTGTCTAATCCACATTATTTAATAAGATTATGTCCTTTGGATTCATGGCTATGTTTGGATAAGTATGGGTTTTATGCTATAGTTAATTTTCATAACTAGTGTTAATTTTTCGGAAGAAGTCTTAACAAAATTGGGAAAAAAATGGAAAGCACAGGGCCAGAGTGATAGCACAGTGGTAGAGTATTTGCCTTGCATGTTGCTGACCCCGGCATCCCGTATGGTCCCCCTAGCCAGGAGTGATTTCTGAGCGCATAGCCAGGAGTAACCCCTGAGCATCACCGGGTATAGCCCAAAAACAAACCAAAAAAAAGAAAAAAAAGAAAAGAAAAACACTTTCTAACTTCCAAATCCAGTACTTTTTAATTAAAATTATTAATAATAATCAACTTTATTGGATAGTAAAAATCAAGTATAATACATGATAATTAACTTTATCCTCTAACAGGTTCTAATTTTTAAAATTAGGGACAAAGTCAGAGAAGCTTATCCCAAAGATTATGATGTGGACCAGAATGATAATAAAAAAAATCTGTGCAAGTCAACATATCAGAGACTTGGAACTGACGAACCCCTGGTAAGTCGTCACTGCTAATTTCTTTAAGTTTACAATCTCTGTCCTCTATGGCATGAAAAAGCAAAACCTGGAGTATTTTGTCAGTTTCACCCTCCCAGCTATGTTAGTGACTTGGTTGAACCTGATCATTGTGTAAATCAGCAAACTTGCCTAAAATATGTGCCCATTTTGTAAGGTTTTGCAAAATATTAAATGAAAGAAGCAAATGAAAAGCTAAATCCTGCCTGGCAAACAATAAATGCATAAGGTATTGATTATTATTTTCTAAGAATTTAATTGTATCAGATTTTATTCACTTTCTTAGAAAGTATACATAGTTGGTGAGTATGTCCTCTGTTCTAACCACTATTGAAAGCAATATGAAATTTCTCAAAAAAGTATGAATAAAAAACTCCCGTTCAACACATCCATAACACTTTATTTGTTTTGGATTACACAGGGCAATGCTTGGGAATTATTCCTGGCAGTACACAGGAGATCACATGGGATGCCAGAGATTAAACCTGGGTGGCCTAGCCACTCAGCTATCACTCTGGCCCCTCTACACCACTTATTGGCATCGCCACCCAAAACACAAATACATTAATTGAAAAGGATACATGTACTGCTATGTTCATTGCAACATTTAGTACATTAGAGAGTATAAGAAGACAACTAAAATGTCCAAGTATGGATGCATGAATCAAGATGGTCTGTATATACTACATTATTTACAGAGGGCTAGGAAAAGAGGAAACCAGAACATTTGCTACTATATGGATGGAACTAAAGGGTATCATGCTGAATAATTTCAATCAGAAGAAAAAATACAGTTACAAAATGATCACTCTCATTTGTGGGATATAAAAATACACAACAAGGGAGTAATAAATGTCCATAGGCAACAAACTAGTCTATAGAACTGAGTTTATTAAAGTGTGCTTACAGAACTGAGGGTAAAGGGAATGGGGGAAAATAGGAGAATATAAGCAGAGCCCCAGGCTCCAAAACTAGGATCTGGTGAGATGTGGGTCTGGAAGCAAACATTGACACAGGAAATAATCCACACAGTGAAAGGGTACAAGAACAGGTCCAGAAATTCCAACACTCAAACCTTCCTCTCCTAAGAAAGAAAGCAGCTTAGTGGAGGAAGACCAAAGTCTGAACCTTTTCCTTTCTGAAACCCAGGCTTTTATTTGCACGAACCAGACCACACCCTAAAATAGAAAAGGAATACCAAGTAGGGAGGGATCTAGTAAACCCATCAACAGATCACACCATAGGGTAGAGTATA
>PVKC010041550.1:0-12129 GCA_004027635.1 Crocidura indochinensis
TATGTATGTATGTATATATGTGTGTGTGTGTATATATATATTAAATCCCTTAGATGAGTGAAACTACTCTGTGTCTATCTCTCTCCCTCTGATTTATTTCACTCAGCATAATAGTTTCCATGCCCATCCATATTGGCATCAGCATTTTTAAATAAGTAAAAGGAAAATGAGTTCAGAGCTGCTATTTCCTGTTTCCCTACAGTGAAAAACTTTTACCTACTGTTCTCCTTGTTTCCAATAAGTCTTACTCCTTTAATCTGTTTCTGGTCATTTATGATAGCGGCTCTCCTCTTTTTTTTAATATTCTATTATCTTCTTCACATCTTTATTAAGCATAACCTTTATTAAAAACTGCACACACTCACATACATACCATGTCAATGTAAGTCAATGGTATGTTTTGGACCAGAAACATACTGACTGACAAAAAATAAGACTTATGTGAGGTGAGTAAGGTGAATGATTACACCAGGCAACCTGTCTTTTAGTATAAAATGCACTTGAGACAGTATAAGCATAAGAGAAATGTTTCTACTGCCAATTAATTGTACATTTGGCATTTTTTAAAAGAAAATAATTAGTAAATTGACTTAAGGGGGCAGACTCTTCAAACTCTTAGTTTGATATGGAATCTATTCATTTCAACTTTCAAAGTGGTCATTTTAACATTTCATAAGATTTGCATTATGTTTTGTGATATCTGTTCATCGCTTCCAAAGGTACATTGGAATTCCTAAATACATAATCAAATTTGGGGGTTCTACAGGTCCAGATAGTAAAAACAGGAAAGAGCTTATTAGTTAAAAGATAAGGGAAGAGAGTGAGAGGCAGAAAGATTAGAGAATAGATTTGACATTGTGGAATACTGAAAAGAATGAAGATTGTTTCCAAAACAATGCAGTTCATTAACTGATATACATAACAATTTTTGTATAGTAAGCAGAAAATTATTAGTGTCAAAATATGTGCACCTAAAGAATTGTGTATGACCTTAGATTCTCCAAGAATAAATTTTTCCTTTTTTTGTTTTTTGTTTTTTGTTTTTTGGGGTCACACCCAGCAGGGCTCAGGGGTTACTCCTGGCTCCATGCTCAGAAATTGCTCCTGGCAGGCATGGGGGACCATATGGGGCACCAGGATTTGAACCAATGACCTTTTGCATGAAAGGCAAACGCCTTACCTCCTTGCTATCTCCCGGGTCCCAAACTTTTTCCTTTTTTAGAGTATTAATATTTAAGATGAAAATTAGAAACCTGACCTCGTGGCTTGTTTTCTACTTAGAACCCATTGATTTCAGAAGGCTGGACTTAAACTCTTGTCTCTTTTCTCTGTACATGATGTACTATATTAAGCTGTTAGTGTGATTTAAAAAATACATGAGGGGGGCCCGGGAGATAGCATGGAGGTAAGGCGTTTGCCTTTCATGCAAAAGGTCATCAGTTCGAATCCCGGTGCCCCATATGGTCCCCCATGCCTGCCAGGAGCAATTTCTGAGCATGGAGCCAGGAGTAACCCCTGAGCACTGCTGGGTGTGACCCAAAAACCACAAAAAAAAAAATACATGAGGAACATTTTTAATGTTCCCAAAGTTCTTAATTTAGATTCGCACAATCACAGAAGTTCATGATAGGAAAATAAGATTCTTCCTCTTAGTATGAACCATAACCCCTGGTACAAATTCGGATCTGTTTTTTGATTACTGAAGCAGAGAAGGGAATTGACAAACCCTTTGGGCAAATTTTCCCGAGAGCACTATTACGCTAGTGGCTTACCCTGAAGTCCTAATTAAAAAAAAAAAAAAAAAGATTCTTTCTCTTGGCAGAACTTACTGACTTATAGAGGCCTTTTCTTTATCAAAAGCAGAATATTATAACAACAAAAACAATTGGTGTCATTACGATTCATGATAATATCTTGATGGGCCTACAAAAGGCAATGACATGAAACTTTCCAGTTCCTTGTATTTGTGGTCATGGAGATAACCTGATTAGGCCTGTACTATTGTCATGTTTATTTCACATAATGAAATGCTGGCACATATGACTCCTATATGTAGGTTATCTTTTTAACATATGATTCATGTATCAAATTTCTTTAATTTTCCCAATAATTTATCTTTTATTATCTAAGAGACAAAAAGGGCATTAAATGCAATATGATTTGGAAGATTCTACTAAGTTAGTTTTCCTCTTCCATGTACAGATATATATTAAACTCATGACACTGAAAGAGATTTGAAAATTATCTGGATGTTCATTTCACATGTGAGGAAAGTAAATCCAAAATGATTCCCTGTTATCCTGTTCAAATTTTCACCTGATATTTCTCAACAAGATATAATATACTTTTAAGAATAATTTTAGGAAAAGAATGTGTTCTCTTTTCCAGCAGTAAAAGCCAAATGCTTTTTAAAACAATCTGTAATTTTATTAAAATATCTCATTTATAGCAAATCAGTTATTTCAAAACCAAACTATTGTTGTATTCTCTCATTCCAAAGTAAATAAGGTGGAAATAGTTCAAGACTCATCTGGCCCTTCTCATTTGCTTTGTTGAATGTATTTCCTTGTCTTTCCAATCAGATTTTAGATTCTTTATTCTTTCTTCCTCCAAATATTCCTAGCTCTGGAGTTTTAATAACAACTATCTCTTCCTCCAAATAACCCTACTCTTTCCTTCTCCAAATATCTCTAGATCCATACTTTTTCTTTAATAAAGTAGATGGGTTTACAGGCATATTGTCAACTCAGAATCCATAACATTGTGTTTCAACGTGTGATGATAACACTGACATAGTTCTAGGGGTAAAATAAAAATTAGTATTATTTTTTATAGATATTCAAAGGAGGGGACAGAGTGATAGTACAGTGAGTAGAGCATTTGTTTTGCATGTGGCTGACTCAGTTTTCATTTGGTCCCATATAGTCCCCTGAGCAGCTCCAGAAGTGATCTCTGAGTGCAGAGACAGGAGTTACCCCTGAACATAGAATACCCCCAACCAAAAAAAAAAAAAGAAACAAATACACAAAAAGAAATAAGCTAGTCATTCTTTTTTGTTTTGGGGACATCCCCAGCAATGCTCAGGGGTTATCGCTGACTCTGCATTCAGGAAATACTCCTGGTGGTACTCAGAGGAACATATGAGATGGCAAGGATCAAACCAGGGTGGGTTGCATGGAATGCATGGGCTGCATGGAATGCAAGTGCCCTACCCACTGTACTATGACACCAGGCCCTAGCTGAGCATTTTTAGCAGAACTCAGCACAGATCTGAGGCAATGTTTACAGTGTTTACAAATACCCACATAATATCCTTAGCAGGGGAAGAATTCTAGTGACTCCCAATCACTCTCTTTATTTAGTTAGAATTCAGGAATGTTTAGTCTAAGACTTCAGGTCAATCAGAATAATAAATAGGTAAATGGTTCTACTTCAGCTCAATCTGTAATTTCACAAATGGGCTTATTTGTTCTTCTTAGTTTGAAAACCTGCAAATGGTTGTGCCTAGAAGAATATTTATTACTTATTATAAATGTCTCCTATATTTTATATAATTAATTTGGTACTTATTTTTCTATTTCATTGTCTCCATTATAAGAATCTCAATATATCTAAAATATTAATTAGTCAAGCCCAGAAATGTTTTATTCTGTATTATTTGTCTGACAACCATTGGAAAGCATTTTTAACCAACAGTGAAAAAAAATTAAGCTTATACTGGAGAGCATTTTCCTAAATCCATTTGGCCAGGTCAGTAGGTTTGGAACTTGGCAGTGCCTGAAAATTTCATTTCATTTCACATTACTTAGAAATTTTGCTGAGTGAATCAAATAACTACAAGAATAACTACAAGAATCAGAGAATGATTGATTATAGGCATTTTAAATATTGCTTCTTAAGTATGGAGGAATGGCATACAAGTGTAATAGAGTTGAAGACAAAGAAACTATTTAATGAATTAAGCAGAATTTGAGAAAGACAAACACTGAAAAATAATTAAGAGAGACACAGCTATTTTATCGCTCATGTACACCACTCATCTTTCTATAGACTATACTCAGTAAGTTCTATAGAAAACAAACAAAAGAAAACCAGAGGACTGAGCTAATCATTCTTTTGTTGATTTGGAGGTCCCCTCTAGCGATGCTCAAGGGTTATTCCCAGTTCTGCATTCAGAAATTACTCCTGATGGTGCTCAGAAGACCAAATGAGATGCCAGGGATCAAACCAGGATAGGCTGTGTGCAAGGCGAGTGCACTACCCACTGTATTATGATTCTAGCCCCTAACATAACATTCTAATCAGAACTCAGAACATATCTGAATCTTCACAGTGCTTACAAATGCAAATGCTTAAGTGCTTACACATACAGTGCTTACAAATAAATGCTCATATAATTTGATCCTTATCAAGGGAGGATTCAGTATGTTAAAACAAAATAATACTAATCTGTATCTTATCCCCAGACCCATGTTGGCATTATGATCATAGTACTGTGCCAAGAAGATATTTAAATAATAAAAATTTACGTGTAAATAAAAGAATGAGAATTTTGAGGATTTATAGAAAATATTTATTCTCTGATCCTAAATAGATAGTCCATATCCTAAATTAATAGCAAATAGTTGCTATAAGGAATCAGACTATTTCCTCTCAGTTGACATGTGAACTCATGAAATGCATATTTTTCAGAAACTAAAACTGTGTAAGGAGAATGTCATATATTAAAGTAAATCAATTGAAAGGGGATGCCAAACAGTTATAGAAACAGACAAATCATGACTCCAAAAAGGAGTATGATGGTAAGACTTTAGACGAATGATCAGGGGTTTTTGTTTTGTTTTGGATTTTGGGCCACACCGAAAGGGTTACTCCTGGCTAAGCGCTCAGAAATCACTCCTGGCTCAGGGGACCATATGAGATGTCAGGGGATCAAATCACTGTCCATCCTGGGTCAGTCACATGCATGGCAAACGCCCTACTGCTGTGCCATCATTCCAGCACCAAGAATGATCAGTTTTATAATGTCTTTATTTAAACACCGTGATTACAAACATGATTGTAATTGGATTTCAGTCATACAAAGAACACCCCCTTCACCAGTGCAACATTCCTACCACCAATGCCTCCATCTCCCTCCTCCCTACCCCCCGCTTGTATTCGAGTCAGGCATTCTACTTCTCTCACTCATTAACATTGTTGTAGTAGTTATTTTTTCTAACTGCAATCTCCACTCTTTGTGGTGAACTTCATATCATGAACCAATCCTTCCAGCCCTCATCTCTGGGCATTATAACAATAATGTATTTTATTTTTCTTAAAACCCATAGATAAGTGAGATTATTCTGAGTCTCTCTCCCTCTGGCTTATTTCACTCAATGTAACAGTTTCCATGTACATTCATGTATAGGAAAATTTTGTGACTTCATCTCTCCTGACCGCTGCATAATATCCCATTGTGTATATCTACCACAGTTTCTTTAGCTATTCATCTGTTGAAGGGCATCTTGGTTGTTTACAGAGTCTGGCTGTTGTAAATAGGGCTGCAATGAATATAGGTGTGAGGAAGGCATTTTTTTATTGTTTATGTGCTGAATCTCAATTTCCGTTTTTTTAAAAATTACCATATTGTTTTCCATAAAGGCTGGACTAGATGACATTCCCACCAGCAGTGAATGAGAGTTCCTTTCTCTCTACATCCCTGCCAGCACTGATTGTTCTTGTTCTTTGAATGTGTCCCAGTCTCTGTGGTGTGAGATGGTACCTCATTGTTGTTTTGATTTGCATCTCCCTGATGATTAGTGATGAGTGATGTGGAGCATTTTTATGTGTCTTTGGCCATTTGTATTTCTTCTTTGAGAAAGTGTCTGTAGATTTCTTCTCCCCATTTTTTGATGATGTTAGATTTTTTTTTCTTATTAAATTTTGTCAGCACTTTGTATATCTTAGATATTAGCCCCTTATCTGATAGGTATTGGGTGAATAGTTCCCCCCATTCTGTATGTGACTTTTGTAACCTAGGCACTATTTTCTTTGAGGTGCAGAAGCTTCTTAGCTTAATATAGTCCCATCTGTTTATCTCTGCTTCCACTTGTTTGGACAGTGCTGTTTTCTACTTGAAGATGTCTTTAGTCTCAATGTCATACAGTGTTTTACCTTCATGTTCTATATACCTATGGTTTGGGGTCTCATATCAAGGACTTTAATCCTTTTGGATTGACCTTTGTGCATAGTATTAGATGGAGGTCTGAGGTTGCTCCTTTTTGCAAGACGATGACCAGTTGTGCTAATAACACTTCTTAAAGAGGCTTTTCTAGCTCCATTTTGCATTTATTGCCCCTTTATCAAAGATTAATTGATTGTATGTTTGGGGAACATTCTCTGAAACTCAAGTCTATTCCACTGATCTGAGAGTCTGTGTTTATTCCAATACCATGCTGTTTTAATGACTATAGCTTTGTAATAAAATTTCAAGTTGAGGAAAGTGATGACCTCCATATTCCTTTTCCTAAGGGTTGCTCTAGCTATTCGTGGGTGTTTATTGTTCTAAATGAATTTCAGGAATGTTTGATCTTCTACTTTGAAGAATGTCATGGTCATTCTTAGAGAGATTGCATTAACTCTGTACAATGCTTTTGAGAATATTAACTTTTTTTTCTTTTTTCTTCCTTTTTTTTTCTTTGCTCTTTGGGCCACAACAGCTGACACTCAGGGATTACTCCTGGCTATGCACTTATAAATCATTCCTAGGGCCGGAGCTTGGAACAAGTAGTAAGGTGTCTGCCTTGGATACTTAGGATAGACCACAGTTTGATCCCCTGGCATCCCTTATGGTCCCCCCAAGCCAGGAGCAATTTCTGAATGCATAGCCAAGAGTAACCCCTGAGTGTCACTGATGTGGCCCAAAAAAAAATGAAATCATTCCTGGCTTGGGAGACCATCTGGGATGCTGGGGGATCGAACACAGTCCATCCTAGGTTATCACATGCAAGGCAAATGCCCTACAGCTTGTGCCACTGCTCTGGCCCAAGTATTAACATTTTAATGATGTTAATCCTCCCAAAGAATGATCAGTTTTTAATCTGAGTCTCCTTCTCAATATCTTTAAAAGAAAATTAAGTTTACTGTAAAGAAGGAGCTTCATCTCCAAATCAAGGCAGGTGAAAAGAATCTGATTTTAGGAACCTATTTCCTCCAAATTAACTCTGGTGGAGATACATAAGTGTAGATAAAATTATAATGAAAAGTGGTTCTCTTTTTCCCCAATCACAGGCAACTGAAATATAAATGAGATAAAAAGCAAAAGAAATTTCTCCACAGAAATTTTCGTGCATATTCATATGAAATGGGTAAGATGTGCAAGGACTTGGCCATTGTGAGACAATCAGCCTCTACAGATTTTAAAAATCAATCTATGCCTCATTTAACTAAGCAAATCCCCTCCAGGGAAATAAAAGTCCAGTAATAACAGGAGATCATTTGTGTACTGAAATAGAATTGATATCAGACAGTATCAGACATAATCTCTACTGACTCAGTCTTCCATGGAAAAAGCATTGCTAACAGCACAGAGCTGTAGGGTTAGACATCTGGCTCCTAAACCTTTCTCCTGCCCATTGGCCCAGACTCGGGAACCCAGTCTTCAACTTTGCCTCCTGCAGCTCCCAAAACATGTTTGTCTTTGTTTAATATAACCAAGATCAGCTTGCCCAAATTTGCAACTGAAGCTGATCCCCACCACACTTTTTTCAACAGAGCTGTTACCCAAGACCTGTGGCTGCCAGTTTGGGGACCAATCCGCCCAAAATTTCACCTGGAACTTCATGGAGAAAAAAGAGATGATTTAAATTTATTATAAGTAGAGTTACAATGAATTCTATAAAATATTCTCATTTTATGCCCCCCTTTGCCTATAGTACATTTAAGTAATCCTGGTGTGTTTTGTTTTGGAGTGTTGTTTTTCTTTTTTGGTGAAGTTAGTGTCACTCAGTTCTGAATGTAACCACAGTAAAATAAAACTAATAAAGAGGCAGTGCGAAAGAAGAGTCTTCCCCCAAAAATGGAATTTAAAATGCTCTTGCACTTTAAATACCACCTGTTGAATTTGCTTTATATCATGAGAGTTCATGGCAATATCATGTTCTGACTACCTAGATCTACCTACTATTTCTTTGGTATACCTCAAGAATCACAATCCTAATATATGCAAAGCCAAATACATTCTTTTTATTCAAACATGGAATGATATGGCTAAGTTTCTGGAAGCTCAGAGGTAGAAGTGTTTAAATTGCAGATGTCAAGAAAAGCATCATAGAGGCCAGAGCGATAACACAGCTGTAAAGCGTTAGCCTTGCATGCTGCCAACACAGGACGAACCATGGTTCGAACCCTGGCATCCCATATGGTCCCCTGTGCCTGCCAGGAGCGATTTCTGAGTGCAGAGCCAGTAGTAACCCCTGAGCAATGCCGGGTGTGACCCAAAAAAAAACAAAAAAAATAAAGAAAAAAGAAAAGAAAAGCATCATAGAAAAATTAAACCTGGGACAGGAGAGATAACACAGTGGTGGGGTATTTGCTTTGCATGTGGCCGATCCAGGACAGACAAGGTTAGGTTCCTGACATCCCATATGGTTCCCCGAGCTTGTCAGGAGCAATTTCTGAGCACAGAGCCATGAGTAACTTCTGAGCATCGCCAAGTGTAGCTCAAAAAACAATCAATTGATAAATAAATAAAACTGTTAAAAAAAAGTTAAACCTAGTCATGTGTTAATGAGTGAGTAGGAACTCAGAGGCAAGCAAGTACATAAAAAAGATATTCACAGAAAAGAGAGAGAACACATGTCAAGGCAAATGGCAGGAAGAGCACAGGATACTTGAAGAGCTTGAAAAATACGTTTGGTTAAGATCCATTTCTACTCACGGCACTTCTAATATATTGGGGCCTTTTCTCCAACTCTCCAACTGGTGTCCTTCAAATCAGTTCAAACTCATGCACTACCAATAATCAGCACAAACTCTGCAGATAGATTTAGGGCACTGCCACAAGATTGCCTCCTCATCAGAGCCAACCTCAAGTACCTAGATTTTTCTCTTTCTTACTGATTAGCCATTAATTGGGAATCCACAATCCTATTCTCAGGTATCATAATTGACTAAAATGGTTTACAAAACTGAGGAAATGAGGAAGACTAATTTAGAATTACCTGTTTTTATGGGGGACATTATAAAAGACCCAAGGAAACAGCTGGAAAAGCAGTCAATTGGGAAAGGTCTGGAAACATATGGAACACAGAGCTCTGATCCCATCAAACAAGGTGGAACAACTTCTTCCCTCACAGTGTGCATGAGTGAGCCAGCCTAGAAGCTCTTTTTGGATTGACTATATTTTTGATGGTTCCATTAGCAGCCATGATTGATGAAATCATAGGCCTTGCATGATTAGGTTTCTGGTGGTTGAGAGGCAATGCTGAAATTTCCAATTGTCTAACCAGGAGATTGGGTCTCTGGTAACCAACATTTATCCTGAAGTTATCTACACTTCCTCAAAGTGTTTCCTCATTAGCTTACAATAGGTATAGTTGAAAAGTTCTCATAAATTTTATAAAATGCACTTTCATTGAACAATCATTCAGAATATTCCAAGGAAATGGAGACTCAGACTAGAGGTTGTTTTTTGTTTGTTTGTTTTGTTTTGTTTGTATGCTTGGGGGACACACCTGGTGATGCTCAGGGTTATTCCTGGCTCTGCACTCAGAAATCACTCTTGGCTTGAGGAACAATATGGGACGCCAGGGATTGAACCAAGGTTCATCCTGGGTCAGCTGCATGCAAGACAAATGCCTTACTGCTGCCACATCACTCTGGTCCGATAAAGATTGTATTTTTTAATTATATTATAACACTTCAACCATGGGAGATGGAAAAGGAAAAATTAGAAAATTATTATGTATAAACTTTGTTAAGCAATTGAGAGGTGATTCAAAATCAAGAGAGTGAGGTGGTTAGTTATGACATAGATTATCACTATATTTCCAAAAGTTCTCTCTTTACTAGGAGTGAGAGAAAGACATACAAGCTAGATTGCCAAGCTTAATGAGGACTAGGAAAAAATGCTCTGGCCTGGGAATGGGACAGGCATGATCTCATAAAGGAGTCAATACAAAGGTGACTCAGGGTATTTGACAAGAGCAAGAGCTATAGATAGCCATAGATAGCCAAGGGAATAAATTGTACTTTTATAACAAGTTGAAGTGAAATAGGGATAAAGCCAGAACCCTGAGAGCAATCCAAACTACAACAATCAAATTTTTAAAAGTACTGGAGCCGGAGATAGTACAGTAGTAGTGCATTTGTCTTGCATACAGACAATCCAGGAGGAACCCTGGTTTGATTCCCAGCATCCCATATGGTCCCCCGAACTTGTCAGGAGTGATTTCTGAGCACAGACAGTGCTCAGAGTGTGACTCAAAAACAACAACAAAAAACATTTATGTCCGCAGTGGTTCCTGGATACAAAGGGTTGACACCCTAATTTTACACCTTGGTACTCAGTCATACTAGATACCATATGCAATTTGCATTATGATAATATCTTGGTAAAACACTCTAATATACCCTTTTTCTTTAGTTTATGTCCTCTATTAGGACTTCAAGCATATGATCATTCAGACCACCAAAGCAGTCAACTATGCACATTTTGGCAAATTAACATTTCCTTTCTCTCTCTTTCTCTCTTTTCCCTACTTCTTTCCTTCTCCCCTTTCTTCTTCATCTTCTTCTTCATCATCATCAATTCAACTATGTCAAGTAAAACCCACACTGTAGTTTCTCTTTAGGAAAAGAACTTGGATACATAAGATGCAGAGAACAACAATACTACATAGGGTAGCAACCTACATAGGTAGGCCTCACTACCACATTGCTTAGTACTCAAGACAAGAAAACTGTGTATCCTAAAATGCTCTATCCATTATCTAACCCTGAAACCCTCATCTAGCAAGGCCCAAACTCATCACTGATGAAATGCCTAGAAATTGGGAAAATCTCCCAACTCCGACACACTAGCCCAATCTCTTTTATTTTACTTATTTTTTATTTATTTTTACTGTATTTACTTATTTTTCTTTTCTCCTTTCTTTTATCTTTTGTTCTCCCTTCCTCTCTTTTCTAAGCTATATCTAAGCTAATTATTTATCTTAATTCAACCATTCCTTAAGAACTGAGACCCTGGGGGCCGGCGGTGGCGCTGGAGGTAAGGTGCCTGCCTTGCCTGCACTAAAATAGGACGGACTGCAGCTCGATCCCCCGGTTCCCCATATGGTCCCCTGTGCTTGCCAGGAGTGACTTCTGAGTGAATAGCCAGCAGTAACCCCTGAGCGTCACCAGGTGTGGCCCAAAAACCAAAAAAAAAAAAAAAAAAAAGAACTGAGACCCTCCTATTAGGGTCAGACCTCTCACAAAAACTTAGAATAGATCAATAATGTATATCTTTATGTGGGCATAAGAACATAGACAGAGGACTCCTCTCTGAGTGCCAAATCTAAGTCATAGACAATCCATGCCTAAAGTGTATATAGTCCCTCCTATATACTAGCCTTCCTACCCCCTTTCAGAAATCCTGATCTGATATCCCTCCTTATTTAATTCTCTTTACTTCACTTTGGTCAAAATAAAAATTATTTTTAAAAAAAAAAGAAAGCATTTTAAAAGTACCTGTCAAGGAGGAAGACTGGAGTTTGGGAGTGAACCTGGAGAGATTGGTAGAAGGAAGTTGACATTGGTGGTTGGTACTGGAACATTGTACACCTAAAAATTAGCTAACAATAGCTACATAAATCATAGTGCCCCAATATTTAATAACAAGTATAGTAAAATAAAAGTTTGACATGAAATAGTAGAGTTGGAGAAATAATGTGAAAGGACAGCACCCCAAGCTTGAGGCTTAATCCCATGAAAGAAAATAACAAACCCCCACATGTTCATTCAGTGATTAGTAGCACTGAGGCCCAGGATGGCTTTTAGGCTCCCTTAAATTGCACAACCATTAGGAAGTTGCAAATTTAAAGAAACCTCTTGGGGTTGGGATATAGCTCCACTGATTGAGGAATGAAGCATGAACCTAGATTCTTA
>PVKC010041551.1:0-12119 GCA_004027635.1 Crocidura indochinensis
AAAAAAAACACTCATACTACATAGAATAACACAAGGGGAAGTAATAACGGATGCTGTGGGGGGAAAATACCTGACTCCTCAAACTGCCTCAATAATTCTTGAAAAATTATAGACCTATTTTCAATGGTTTGAACAAATCCTTCTGGCCAGGCAATGTACACTAGAAACCTTCTCATTTGAAGTAAACAGTCACCATCATCCTAACCTACTTCTAGGTTTGCACACGGGCACACACACAACTTCATTTGAACTGCCACTCGTAAGCAGAATTCGGAACATCTTCATGTCTTATTATTAAAAGAAATAAAAAGGCAAAAGAAAACAAAAACCACAGAGTGTTTATCATAATTTACTTAATATAAAAAATGAGAGCACTAACACAACACGCTGAGCAAAATCATAATCATAATGTACCTTGAATTAAATATTTCTTGAGGATTTGACATGATTTCATGTGCCTCACGAGTTGGGTGGGCATCTTTTATTTTCTAATAAAAACATCAGTCCAGCAAAGACACCTAAACTCTGACCCAATGGTACTTGTCTATATGTACCTGGGGAGCTGGACTTGGGTACTTTATTTTTTTAAGACTGAGTAAAGCATATCACATAGGAAGAGAAAATTACTTACCTGAAACTTATCCTTTCAGAAGGTACACTGGGAAAATGGATTCTCTGAGCCCCTGTTTCAACTCCAAGTATGAGCTTTCTAGCTTTAAGAGCCAATGACACTGGCCCTAGGGCCAGCACAAGCTCTGGAACTCCCCTAGAGAGTATGTCAGTAGTTTTCTTCTGATGCCTTCCCTCAGTTCTTTCAAATTCAAAAGATGAGAGAGAGAGAAAAAAAAAATAACCCAAGGGGGGGAGAAAAAAATAAAAACAACAAAAAATAAAAGTCCTGTAAAGTAGAAACCTTACTCTTTGAGGGAAGGAGGGTAGCTCATTTGTGAATCCATTCCAGAGCACGCTTTCTGAGAAAAAGAAATACAGGTAAGTAATTTTCCCATCTCCAAAGGGGACTGGTGATTAATGAGTGGATTCACAGAGTGTGGAGAATAAGCTCCAGGGATGTCTGTTTAACACACAACAGTCAACTTATGAGGACACACGGTAACAATGAATGGTACAAGAACCAACACTACCTGCTTAAGGACCTCAAACAAACAAACAAACAAACAAAGTACCGCCAAACAAAAAATATTTACAAATATATATGTACATATAGAAATATACATGCACATATATATTTAAGTACCTCGACCATTAAGCTAGTTCCTGAACTGAAGAAATAAACAATGACTTTGGAAAGCTGAGCTAGAAGTCAGAGATGAATCAGTAAGATGAATTTTTGGGGTATATGTCCAGTGAAAACTGTATTATCAGCCATGCTTATTATTTCATGTTCATAAGTGCTTTCAGATATTTCAATGTAACTTCACAACTAACTGTAAGATCGATTATTGTGCTAGTTACATCAAGGACCTAAAACTGGGGACATTTAGAATTGAAATCTCTTCCAAGAAATATAGATATATTTGTAAAGAAAACATTATCTAAGGCAACAATCAAATAAGGCAAACATTTTCATACACAAAACAATCCAGTCATTTGAAGTTTTGGTTAGAATATCAAAGTATTAACTTTCTGCCAAACTTGCAAAAGAGTAAAAAAAAATTAGTTTACAGCAGTATGTACAAATATTTGAAATATTTGAAGGCTTGGATAAGGTGTATTTCAGGAATTACCTAACTTACACTCTGAACAAGTTAATTATTAAGAAATACTCTAACGTTTGCTCATACTAAGAGCAAAAAGGAAAAGAGTTAGGCATGAAAAATATTTGTTGATTAGAAATCTGATTTGTGAGAAATAAATTTTGTAAAAACTTAAGAGAATGACATTTTTAATCATTGGTACATGTTTATGAAAAAACTGTGAGCCTATACATTTAAGCTTATAAATTATATCTTAAACTGTAGTAAACTCGTAATTTGTCAGCATTTGTCAAATAAAATTCATTACTCATAGATTTGTACTTCAAATCTCATAAACAGGGGCCAGAGCAATAGTTCAGCAGGTTAGCACTTGCCTTGCTTGTAGCCAACCTAGGTTCAATCCAATGCACCCTATATAGTCCCAAGGGCCTCACCAGGAGACACCCTCAGTGCAGAGCCAGGAGTAAATTCTGAGTGCAGCCAACGGTGGCCAAAAAAAAAAAGGAATAAAAATAAAAAACAAAGTCATGAACAGAAAAATTAAATAGAAACACCCTTATCAAGAATCAACTTCTATAGGGAAAGAGTGATATCATAGCAGGTACAGTATTTGCCCTGCACCTGGACAACTGAATTCAATTCCCAGCATCCCATATGATTCCAGGAGTGATTCCTAAGCCAAGAGCCTAGAGTAATTCCTGAGCACCACCAGTGTGGAAAAAAAAAAATCATTGGGCTGAAGCAATAGCAGAGCAGGTAGGGTGTTTGCTTTGCATGCAGCTGAACTAGGTTTGATCCCGGGATCCCATATGATCCCTAGAGCCCCATCAGGAATGATGCCTGAGCATAGAGCTGGGAATACCCTGAACACTGCAGGGTATGGTCCAACCCCCCTCCCCAATAAGTCAATTTCTAAAAATTCAGTGTCATTTAAAAACTTCTTTGAAATTGAAATTATACTAGTGAAAGCTGTCAATAAATCACAAAAAATAGAGACCAAAAAAATAGTACAGCAGGTAGGGCACTTGCCTTGCACACAGCTGACCAAGGTTCAATCCCCAGCACCCCAGATCACAGTCAGAGGTGATTCCCGAGTATGGAGTCAGGAATAAACCCTGAGTCTTGCCAGGTGTGGCAGAAAAAACTGGAAATATAAACCAGGATATTCAAGAAAACAAATATTAACCGTTCCTGTTAATATTATGAACAGTATAAAACTCAGGAAAACATACTAAGGTCTACTCATTTAAAATAGATAAGTAAAGTTACTCGTGATAAAAATCAAATAATATTTGCAAAAGAAAATTTCCTCTTACTTATTATTATTATTATTATTATTATTATTACACTCTGCTGGACAGTAGCCAGAGGAGACCATGAGATGAAATCATTGTGTTACCATGGAAACATCGCCTTACAGAGCTCACTAATGCATTTTCAAATGGGTGAGATTAATAAAAAGATAAAATGCAGAAACTGAAATTTGAGCATAAGATAAATTCAAATGAGGGGGAAAGGACTGTCAACATGGCATTGATCTGTCTTATTCAAAAATCTATATTTAACAGTATTATTATACTTTCTACTACTTCTTGACTGCCTACTATCTCAAGTCTAAAAGAAAAAGTTCAATGCAACCCAGAAGATAGGACCTCTTTTAAACAGAATATAGCTTAATTTTTGAAAGTTACATATAACAAAGAATGAGCATGGCAAAAACCCTTCCAATTACAAAATCTCTCCCAAAAGTTTCCAATGTCGCCATCATCAAGTTTCTTACATAAATTTTCAGAAGCTAAACAAAATACAAAGAGAAACAGCAACTAGAAAGAAACTTGTAGTTATTGCCAATATGCTATGATTTAGCAACAACTGCAAAAAAAATAAGACTGTATTATATATATGCACATGTGTACATCAATTCAAGTGCTTTATTCTTCAAAAACCAGGTCTCTAGGGGCCGGTGAGGTGGCGCTAGAGGTAAGGTGTCTGCCTTGCAAGTGTTAGCCAAGGAAGGACTGTGGTTCGATCCTCCGGCGTCCCATATGGTCCCGCAAGCCAGGGGCAATTTCTGAGCGCTTGGCCAGGAGAAACCCCTGAGCATCAAACAGGTGTGGCCCCAAAAACCAAAAACCAAAAGAAAAAAAAAAAAACAGGTCTCTACGGTCAGAACAATTGTAGAGCAGAAAAGACTCTTGCCTTGCATGCGTCTGACTAGGATTCCATCTCTAGCACCACCACCCTAAGGAAACCAGGAATGATTCCGGAGCAACAATGACAGTGGCCCAAACGCAAAACTGAAAAAAAAAAAAAATCAGCTCTTTGAAAATGTGAAGTACGCTATGAGCCTAACTCACTAAAACTTTTAAGACCTCTTTGCAAATAACCAACTAAAATTTTAAATTTAGAAATTTAAAATTCAGCATTATGACTAGCCATGTCTGTTTTTTTTTTTTGTGTTTGATTTTGGGCCACATCCGGCAGCACTCAGAGGTTACTCCTGGCTCTACTTTCAGAAATCGCTCCTGGCAGGCTTAGGGGACCATATGGGATGCTGGGATTCAAACCACTGTCCTTCTGCATGCAAGGCAAATGCTCTACCTCCATGCCATCTCTCCGGCCCCTAGCCATGTCAACGTTATTATTCAATGGTAAAAAGCAATCTGTACAGCACTTCTCTTTTTTATTTAAAAAAAAAAAAAAAAAGGAGGGGGGAGATAGCACCAAAGACCAAAGCACATGCAATGGAATATTATGCAGCAGTGAGGAAAGATGAAATCATGAAATATTTCTATACATGGATGGGCATGGAAACTATTATGCTGAGTGAAATAAGTCAGAGGGAGAGAGAGATATACAGAATAGTCTCATTCATTATGGGTTTTAAGGAAAATTAAAGACATTATTGGAATAATGCCCAGACACAATCAAATGAGGGCCAAAAGGACCGGCTCATGATATGAAGCTCATCACAAAGATTGATGAGTACAGATGAAGAAAGAAATACACTAACGGGGCCCGGGAGATAGCATGGAGGTAAGGCGTTTGCCTTTCATGCAAAAGGTCATCGGTTCGAATCCCGGTGCCCCATATGGTCCCCCGTGCCTGCCAGGAGCAATTTCTGAGCATGGAGCCAGGAGTAACCCCTGAGCACTGTCAGGTGTGACCCAAAAACCAAAAAAAAAAAAAAAAAAAGAAATACACTAACAACTATCATAGTAATGTTAATGAGTGAAAGAAGCAGAATGTCTGACTCAAATACATACAAGGAGTGGGGGAGGAGGGAAGGGAAGCATTGGGGATGGGAATATTGCACTGATGAAGAGGGGTGTTTTGTTTATGACTGAAACCCAACTACAATCATGCTTGTAATCATGGTGCTTAAAAATTTATTTAAAAAAAAAGCACATGAACAGCAAGAGAAGGCACCCCAAGTTGTATCCCCAACATCACATGGTCCTCTGAGTGCTGTTGGTTAGCACCAAGTAGCACCAGGAGAAATTGGGTTCCTTGACCATGGTTGGGGAGGCTGCCCCTCCACTGCACATAAAAATAAATAAATAGGGGCCCGGGAGATAGCATGGAGGTAAGGCGTTTGCCTTTCATGCAAAAGGTCATCGGTTCGAATCCCGGTGCCCCATATGGTCCCCCGTGCCTGCCAGGAGCAATTTCTGAGCATGGAGCCAGGAGTAACCCCTGAGCGCTGCCGGGTGTGACCAAAAATAAATAAATAAATAAATAAATAAATAAATAAATAAATAAAGGGAAGGGGGAAACAAGCCTAGTGTCTTCATGGAAAAAAGCTACACTGGAATGTACCACCAGTGGCTCACACTTGGCTGTACTTAAAACAAATTGCAGGCTAGCATAAACAGGTTGAGTGGGAAAGCTGCCCCTGACACAGGAATGTGGATTTGTGACACAGACAACTTAGGCAGTAAGGAAAACTAAACCCACAAGTAGCCAATGATTCTTACTACTTACAGTGGGACATGCATCTTACAAATCTGGCACGTACATTTGCTTTCCCCTTGTTCAGAAAGTGCCTTGCAGATGGTCAGTTCTGCTCTAAACCCAGAAACCAGATGTCCATGGGTTGCTGAAAGACACCATGCACAAAGCTAGAAGTGGCCCCCAAGCACTGCCAAGTGGGGCTTAAAGATTTTTTTCTTTTTTTTTCAAAGATCTTTTTCAATTGAAATAAATAGATGAATGAATGAATGAATGAATGAATTGCCCTTGGGGGAGCAGGGCGATAGCACAGCAGTATAACATTTGCCTTGCACTCAGTCAACCGAGGATGAACCCCTGTTCAATTCTTGGCATCCCATATGGTCTCCCAAGCCTGCCAGGAGCGATTTCTGAGCACAGAGCCAAGAGGAAACCCTGAGTGCTGCTGGGTGTGACCAAAAATTATTTTAAAAAATAAAAATGAATTAAAAATAAAGTGCTTTTGGGGCCAGAGTGGTAGAACAGCAGGGAGAGGTTTGCCTTGTATGCAACCCAAGGGGGCTCAATCCCTGGCATCTCATATGGTCCCCAAGTACAGCCAGAAGCCTGAGCATCACCAGGTGTGGCCAAAAGTAAAAATGCTCTCATAAGTGTAAAATAAGCAATCGTTATTGTTAGTGACGATGAAAATTTAAAAAATAAATAAATGCCAGCAAAGTTTTGCCACAAAGCTACCAGACATAATTATAATTTCTGGATAATTCCCAGAGCTAGCTTAGTTACTTTAAATATCTTGAGTTTGTCTTTATACCAAAAATATAGTAGTATTATTCACAAGAAATCCTATCCTACAATTTAAATGCCATTTTTTTCTAGAATTAGGAAGTTCAAGAGACCTAAATAATTGTCAGTGACTAGGCAGAATATAGAACAAAATTTATTTTTCTCTCAACATGTACTTAAATGCAGTAGTAGACTGAACATTATTTGCTCTATAATTCACTAGATAAATCTTTAAAAAGGATGATTCCACAGAAAAGATCAATATTAAGAAATCTATTAGTATTTCTAATAAATTTATGTTGGATTTAAAGATGGTTGCTAGCCTAAAGGAAGGGCTAATACTCAGAATAATACTAGGAACACTATTTTTTGTTGGAGATTTTTGTGTGTGTGGCTTTTGTTGTTGTTGTTGTTTTGTTTTGTTTTGTTTTGGGGAATATTTTTTTTTTATTTGGGGGCCATATCTGGCAGTGTTCAGTGATTAACTCCTGATTCTTCACTCAGGAATTACTCCTGGCAGGCTTGGGGAACCCTATGGGATGCTGAGAATAGAGCCCAGGTCAGCCACATGCAAGGCAAACCCCCTCTCCATTGTACTATCATTCAAGCCTAAGGAACTCTAATTACTTAGAACTAATATAATTAAATGTAATTACCTTTAAGCACCTTAAAAATATGGCAGAATTGGGGGCCGGGCTGTGGCGCTGGAGATAAGGTGCCTGCGCTAACCTAAGACGGACCGCGGTTCGATCCCCCGGTTCCCCATATGGTCCCCCGTGCCTGCCAGGAGCGACTTCTGAGCAAATAGCCAGGAGTAGCCCCTGAGCGTCGCCGGGTGTGGCCCAAAAACCAAAAAAAAAAAAAAAAAAAAAAAAAAAAAAAAAAAAAAAAAAAAAAAAAAAAAAAAAAAAAAAAAAAAAAAAAAAAAAAAAAAAAAAAAAAAGAAAAAAAAAAAAGGCAGAATGGGTCTAGGGCATAGGCTTCAAGAATTTTTTAATCTCTAAAATAACTAAATTTCCTGTATTACTAACGCAAATTTGCAATATAAAAAGTGAACCATCTACCCATCTACTTTTAGTAGTAAGACTCCTCAGTTTTTAAAACTAGAAGTGATCAAACTTCAGCATTTCCAAGAAAAGAACTCCTTTTTGGCATCAATCTAGCCCCCAGATCTACATAACGTACTTTTAGACGCATTAAAATGTCATTTCTGGGGTTAGAGAGATAGTACAGTGGGGAGGGCACTTGCCTTGCATGTACCTGGACCCAGATTCAATCCCAGAACCACATAATGGTTGTCCCCCACGTCCCCTCCAGAAGTGATTGAGTCAGGAGTAAGCCCTGAGCGCAGCCAGGTATGGCCCCAAAACAACAACAATAAAAATAACAAAATAATAAGTAAATAAAAACCCTTTAAAAGAGCAAAACCAAATAGTCAATACAACTTATTATTAAAGAACCCTGGGTCTTCAGGAGCTTGGGATAGTAGCAAAACTACTTACGACTTCTGACTAAGGCTTTCTAATCTTGAGGTTACAGATGTTTTGGTTAGCACTAAATTCTTTGGCATGGGGACATCACAAAATGTGTGGATTTAGCAACTTCCCAGAAGGGGACTCAACCCCTCCTGCCACCTACACCCTCTTTGTGACCACCAGAAATATCTCCAAGGCATTTCCAAAGCCCCTGGGAGGAAGGTTAAGTCCAGCCGTGAAGACGGCACCTAGCACAAACCTACTGATTTTTTTTCTCCCTGCCCCCAAACCTACTGATTTTTAACAGAAAGGAGGATGTTCTCAGGAGCTGAAATCTCAAGAGAAGAAGACGGCAACTAAGATGATTGATGGAAAGATCTGGAAAGGTCAGGGCCCCGGAAATCTCATGCAGGATGTCGGTCTGGCATTTATTTCTAAAGTGCCATCTGAAAATTGAATATTCTTGTGCCACTAGAAGCGAAGAAATAAGTACAAAATGATATTGGCATCCGTAAACCAATGAGTCAGAGAGACATCAAAAAAAGGAATAAGGATTCAAAATGGATGCAAAATAGCAAACTACATCCCAAGGATTGGGGGGGGGGGGGACACCAAAACCAAAGTTTCCTCTTTTCACACGCAATAACAAAGTTGTCCTTGGAGTCCTCAACCCCCTATCATGATGCTAAACCAGAAAAAGGTACTAATAGCCACTGTTACATGCTTTGGAAGCTAGTTCTAAACCAATAGCAATTGATGATCTAAAAAAAAAAATGTAAGCACTAAGAGGGGGTTAAAGGAAAGAAAAACAAGACTACTTACAACACAGAAAGTATAGGAAAGGTCTGGAACAGCTTTTATATATAGTGCTAATCTACATTCTAAAGAATGTTTGTTATATGCACCCAAAAACTGACTTCCAAGAGCTACTTCTCCACTCTACTTGGAAATGAAATGGAAGATTTTATCATTCACTAAAATACCTAAGGAAGGATGCCCTCACAGTGTGAATCCAATTATACCAGTCGCCTTTGGAAATATAACCGTAAAATTGACTACTGAAATCTGACCCTTTTCAAATGACCCCCCCCCCCAATTTTTTTTGCTTCACTTTTTTCACCTTTGCTTAAAGAAAAACTTTCCAAGGAAAATGATCAAGAACTAAAAAAACAAAATAAATAAATAAATAAATAAAATTAGAGCTTGGAATGATAAGATACCTTTAACCACAGAATACATTAATATTGACTATACGTAAAAATCCAGAACTTACCCCAATGGCAGAAATCAGAAGAAACCACAAAGAGATTACTAGGATCCGCTAGATATTTACTGAAGAGTTTTCCGAATTCCTGTTCTTTTGACTCACTCAGAGCTCCAACCAGTACAGGAATAATGGTAAACTCATCCTTATGGCTTCAAGAAAACAGAAACAAAACAACACAAAAACAAAAGTTATTTAAGAAGTTTAAGAAGAGAAAATAGTTTTCCAACATGCTGCATGTCGACACTAAAAAAGTGGCAAGTATAATGAGCATATTATTCACTTCATAAATTTTATAAATATTGAATATGAATATTGAAAGAGAACCATTAAAAATATAACAGAGTGCTAGAAAAATGAGATACATACAAGACTTCTTTATTAGGTAAACAAAACTATTTTATTACCAGGTATAATAATTTTCTCCAAATCAAAGAATCAACCCATCAGATCATCACCAAATAAGACTCTTATACACATTAAAACTAGCCATCTGCCCAATCTTTCTGCAACTTAAAAGGGCATTAAACTCTTCATGACATATTCTAATCTCTTCATCTGAAAAATACTACCATTTCTGAAACTTGTTCTATAAACCTGCCAAATAAAACCTAAACACTTCATCTTGGCTCCCTTAAATGAACCAACAACATTTTACACCTACCCTTAAAAAGAAATTCAAAATAATGAAGGTACAACTCAAATGACAGTTATCTGGCAAATCTAGAGAATTCAAGGAAGTGGATTATTCATTTCTCCCAGCAAGATTAAAAGGCCACACCCAACCTATCATGTTCACGCAAAAGTCCCTGTTTCACCTGCCAGATTACAACAGACTTACGGGAAAGGAACAGAGGAGATTAATCATAAGCAACTATAATGGCTACACAGAAAGGTGTTTTTCAAAATCCTTTCAAATGTTCATAGCAACAAAACTTCATGTACATATGTTAAAGGTTTCTCCTATCCTAAAGAATCCAGGTTTTGTCACGTTAGAAGGTGGAAAGTTCAACTCACTCTAAACTGTGTCTTTTTCAAATCACCACAATCATAAATGCTTTTTCAAGGGATAATCTAAAGCTTGACTGATGCCAGAGGAAGAAAAATTACAAAAGAGCTCTTTTTTTCCCCCCAACTACTTAGGTTTAAGTCCCAAATAAATGTTAGTCTCCCCACGTCATAAAGCAAAATCAGGGCACCCAAGTGCCTCCTCCCTTTTAAGACCCCCTTACCCTGGTGTGAAAATAACAGATCAGAGAGATCTCCTGTCCCTCTACAAGGCAGGGGCTTCATGTGCAGAATCTGCATCTAGGGAGTAAGAAAAAAGAGGAAGCTGGCAGAGGACACTGCCCAGGAATCTCTTTCTCTTTCTCCAATTCCTATCAGAGTCCTGAAAAGTGCCTAGGGGAGGTTATGGGGGGAATGCTCTTCAGTAAAAGTGAAAGAAAAGAATCATGAGCTCTAGTGAAAATCCAAGAACACAGTGGTGAACTCTCCTAACCTCCTGTGCAGGAGGAAACAGCAGGATTGTCACAAATCTTCAACTATGAAAGGGCAGGGAAGTAGTTGAACAGGGTATAAAAATCAAGAAGTCAAAACCACATCACCTGCAAATACGTTGAGATCAGCTACTTAAACTAGCTGATCATTGTGTGTGTGTTTCATTGCCTATCAAAAAAGGACTATGAATACAGTGACAATTCCGTACCACTGTTCTCCATGCAAAGACTACACTGGCAAAATACCACGTCAGCAAGAGGTTTCATTCACTCAAGTGGCATGAAGAAAATTCAGGTATTTTCATCCACCGAGTGCCAAAAAACCTTTTAAGTAACCTCAATCAAATCTAATACCTATAGAATTGCTATGTGGATAATAATTGCTGATCTACCTATATAGAAGTCAACATCTCAAATTACTAAAAAAAAAAAAATCTAAATTATGGAGCTGATCATCCTTTACCTTTTGTCCCATTCATCTTTTTTCATATATCTTTCTGAAAAGTAATTTCTTGCTTTTGAGCCTCACAATGAATGAATTCGAGATCAATAAAATTTTCCAAAGAAATACACCAACAGCCAACAAAAAAATCTAGAGAGGCCTCTCAGACTGTGGGATTAACATAACTGAGGCCAAAAGCAATGTGAAGGCAGCCTCGGGATTTAAGATTCCAGAAAAGAGTGGGTCATGGAGGAAGGAAAAGAGATCAATGTACAGGTTTTGAGGAGAGCTGATGTCTCCTACTAAACCAGCAAATAAAACAGCGCTCGCCTGCAGGGCAGATGCAGATGCCAAAGGTCACAAAGCCCCTCATGGAAATGCCAGTGCATTAGGAAAGTGAACATAGGTGAAGGAATAAGAAGGCCTGGGCGCACACATTCACACAGCCTAGGCTGGAAATGTCCACTCCTGGGTGGACCAAAGAGGATCTGATAGAAACCACAGCCTAATCAACATGATCTCTCTCTTTCCCTCTTTTCTACTTTTTCTTCTCTCTCTCCTCTCTCTCTCCTGATCTCTCTCTCCTCTCTCCTGATATCTCTCTCCTCTTTCTCTCATGAACTCTCTTTCCTCTCTCTCTCTCTCTCCCCCACCCCCAACAGATGACAGCATGACAGACTCAATGTCATGGAATGACAATGCATTCAAATACATTCTCCAAACAAGCATGAACTAAGATCTAAGGCACATGGCAAACTGGACCAAACTCGAGAAAAATCAAGATTTAAAAGCAACATAGGGCAGGTGCAATAGTTCAGTAGATAAAATGCTTGCTTGCATGTTGCCAACCCAAATTCGTTCCCTGGCATCCCATATGGTCCCATGAACCTGCCAGGAGTGATTCCTGAGTGCAGAGCTAGGAGGAACCCCTGAGCACTGCCAGGTGTGGCCCAGAAACAAAAGAACAAAAGATATTAGAAATATTATTCA
>PVKC010041553.1:0-12117 GCA_004027635.1 Crocidura indochinensis
TCCTCCCTGCAGACACCATCGTTCTGGATCCTCAGACAGCCAGCGCGAGCCTGGTCCTCTCCCAGGACAGAAAGTCGGTGAGGTACACCCGGCTAAAGAGAAAACTGCCTGACAGTCCCCTACGCTTTGAGGGGCTCCCGGTGGTTCTGGGTTGCCCTGGCTTCTCCTCCGGGCGTCATCGTTGGCAGGTGGAGGTGCAGCTAGGAGAAGGAGGTGGCTGCACTGTGGGGGTGGCCGTGGAGGATGTGAACAGGAAGGGGGACCAGGGACTGAACACCAGCGACGGGGTCTGGGCAGTGATCCTCTCCCAGCAGCAGTGCTGTGCTAGCACATCCCCGGCCACCGACCTGCCGCTGAGTGAGATCCCAAGCCAGGTGGGCGTTGTCCTGGACTATGAGGTGGGCCAGGTGGCCCTGCTGGACGCTGAGACTCAGAAACCCATCTTCACCTTCAGTGCCTCTTTCTCTGGCAAAGTCTTTCCTTTCTTCGCTGTCTGGAAAAAAGGGTCTTGCCTTACTTTGAAAGACTGAAACCCAACTGTAACTATGAACATTTTGTAATCTTGGTGCTTAAATAAAGAAATTATTTTAAAAAAGAAAAGAAAAAAAAACACTGAGCTGTGCTGAGCTGTCTGAAGGGCACTGCAACAAGTGGAGAAAGTTACACCTTAAGTGGAGGCGACCTGGGCAATTCCTTGGACCAGAAATTCCACGAGATGATACAAGATTCCCACTCCCACTTTGTACGCACAGTTTTACTGTTGTTTTTAATTATATTAACATGTCCTGCTCCCTGATGTCCTGGTTCTTCTTGCTTTGTCACTCCTGTTCACTACACCTTCTCTGAGGGAGCCAGATGAGTAGGCTTGCCTGGGGCACCACAAAATTGGATAAAATCAAAATGAAAAATTTAAGGGTGCAAAATAATTACCCGAGAAAATAATATCTGAAAAAGATTTCTAAGGCTTATTTCACACAGTTGACTTATTTCATCAGACATGTAAGACACTCCCACCTTTATAGAGGCTCTTCAGCTCTGGGTAGATCCACGTCCCCTTCCTTTATGACATTCTTCAAGTTATTTCTGTGAAGAATGCCCAAATAAAGTGTGGGACATAACTAGACCTGAATATTTTTTGTCTTATCTGTGCTGATGGGACTGAAGTAAAAATTCAAAGTCCTGCCTCTGCTTTTACTGATAACTTTTTGTCAAACCAAAGGTGTTTCATAAAATGAAATTGTGTTCAGATTAAAAGAATTTCTCAAATATTTATTATATGTGTTGAACACAAAACAGACTATACATTAAAATAAATTTACAAAGCAACATATGGATCTTTGTAATAAAGATTTATTTCCAACACCAATACCTCCAACCTATTTTCTAAATCAGATTATTTCTCTCAAGTTTAGCAGTCTCTTTCCTGTCTTCTCACCCGAGTCCCTTAAGAAATGTACTTTACAGGGGTCAGAGCGATGGCACAAGGGTAGGGTGTTTGCCTTGCACATGACCACAGTTTGATCCCCCAGTGTCCCGTATGGTCCCCCAAGCCAAGAGCTATTTCTGAGCATATTGCCAGGAGTAACCTGGGGTGTCACCAGGTGTGGCACCCCCCCAAAAAAAGAAATATACTTACATACCTTCCTTATCTATGATCCCAGCCCTAGGAATATGTGATTAGATGTTTATCAGGCTCTATAAGCACTTGTACCATATTTGAATATCATTACAAAACTATAATAAAAGCCCTTATGATGTGAATAATTTCCCAGTATTTAACAAAACAAACCCTTTATTGAAAAAGAGGCCAAAGGTCTTGGGGGTTCTCCCATGCAATAGGAAAAATCACCTATGTCTAACACAGAAAAAAATTATTTGTAGTTCAACCAAACAGTAGAATTAATGTCCACTGTCTGTTATAAAAGTGTCATATCCTGATGATGGGGAAGTTAATAAGTGATTCTTTTATACAAAGTCCCGGTTTTAATCTCTTACCCCACATGACTAATTAAATAAATACCATCCATGGAAGCATAATTTTATCCCTTAAGTCCTGGCAGCATGCCCTGAGCTTGATCTCGATAATCTTGTTTTGAGCCTGAGAGCTTAATGTCTTATTCTGGCCAACAAAAATGATTTTCTGCCGTACTACTACCAGATGTGTGTTAGAATCACAGCAAAGTGGTAGAAACGTCAGTGAGTATCACAATTTGAAGACATAAGAACAGCATAACCAAGAAAAGCAATCCTTGGTAAGCACATTATGTGAATACTAAAGTGACCTCTGACGAGCATTGTTAAGTAGAATGTATGAAAGAAATACAACTAAAGAATGTGCCACCTGTCTGAGTGTGCAAGCACTGCAATCTGATGTTCAATCCCGTGGCAAGCACCACAATTAAATATTCAAGTAGCACAACCAATCATGTGTGTGAAGTTCAGTTGTTGAAAAAACTTAGGGAGGATGAAATATGAACTTATAATCATGATTAAAAACATTCAGAGGATAGGAATGTAACTCAGGAGTAGAGCTATTTTACTCATGTAAGACCCTGGTTTAAACTGGGGCTTCAAATTAAAAAAAAAAAAAAAGGCAAAAGGAGGGCCAGAGAGATAATACAGTGAGTAAGATGCTTGCCTTGCATATGGCTGACCTGGGTTCTATTCCTGGCATCCCAAATAATCTCCCAAATATGCCAGGAGTGATTTCTGAGTTTAGAGCCATGAAAAACTCAGGAAGCACTGCCGGGTGTGGCACCCCCTCAAAAAATTAAACATTTTTAGAGGATAGGCAAATTGTCACTCAAACACTCAACACTTCATCTTATCATATTACACAGAAAATCGCTAGTGCTAAATAGTGGTGCATCCTGATAATTTTGTATACAAGTGTATTTACCTTTATGTTCTTTTACATGAATGAGACTATATAATAAAAACTCTTTGGAGTATTCCAGAGTAAAATAATATGTAACAAGTCTTCATAGTAATACTTAACCAAATATTATAGAGGTTTGAAAAGTTTTTGCCTTAAAAAGAAAATCACACATCTTCTGAATCCTATAACAAACCTATGAAGCACAAGGTGCTTTTCATCATTATTTAGTTTCTTCATCATGCAGTTGAAAAAACTGGCACACAGACTGAATGAACGTGTCTAACAAGTTTCAGTTTGTCTTTATAATTTGCCAGAAGTAGAATCTATAGGTCGTTGCTCTTCAGCTGAACGAAATTTCTTATATGCTCATACTTTCCAGATTACAGTGTGCACTGGATTCATATTTTAGACAGCTAAGAACTTTTTGGTTGAGTATTAAATAGGAAAAAAAAAAGATGACTGAACAAGCACTTAATTTGGGGAGTGATTTAGGACACTAAAGAGTGTGAATATTCATTCATTGGAGATACACAATCAAATTTGAACTGTCTCAATAAAAAAGAACAAATAATTTAGAAGATAGAAGAATAAAGGTTTAGAAGTACCAAAAGGACCAAGGAGATAGCACAAAGGGTGGGAGCATGAGTTACACGGTTTCCTCCCCACCCTTTTTCTTTCTATTTATGCTTGGAGGCTCCCAGGCAGTGCTCAAGAGGCCCGGGTCCTTCCTGTGATTCTTAACTAAACAGGCTGGCTGGTATATTGAAGGGCTCAACATACACTACCAGAGCACCTAAAGCAGTGCTTGGTCCTTCTGGGTCACACCCGGAAATGCCTAGAAAACCAGGTGGTGCTAGGTCTCAAACTGGGGTCAACTGCCTGCAAGGTATGTGTTCTCATACTCTCTCTCTCTCTCTCTCTCTCTCTCTCTCTCTCTCTCTCTCTCTCTCTCATCCTACTCTTCATTTTTAAAACTGAGGTACCAGGACTTATAATAAAATTAATTTTTATTTTAAATTTTAAAAAATGAATCAGCAGGAGATACAACTATAATTGTTTAAGATTTGTAGTCATTCCAATATCCATTTCTTTATCAGTGTATTTCTTGCCAAAAATATACCATTTCTTTCCCTCCACACACCCGTTTGCCTCTATGGAAGATAAATTTCTCCTCTCTGTCTCTCTGTCTCTATCTCTCTTGTTTAGGCCACTGTTATTTGCAACACTATTACTGAAAGAATATCATGCATATCATTTTACATTTTACTTTCAGCACACATTCTTGGCCAGAGTGGTTATTTCCAGCCATCATTGTCATGGTCCCTTCTTTATCCTAATTGTACTACCTCAACCACCATCCCTTTAGTGGCAAGCTTCCTACCATGGACCCATCTTCCTGACACTATTGCCTTTGGGTATATGTCCATACCATTTTTGGACTCATATTCCAAAATGAGTCTCATGATTTTATGTCTAACTCTGGATCATTTAGCTTAGCATGATACTCTCCATGTCTATTCATGAATAAGGAAATTGCATTACTTAATTTTTTCCTGGTGGCTGCATAGTATCCCATTGTGTACATATACCATAAAGTATCCTTATTCATTCATCTGTTCTTGGGCAATTTTTTAAAATAAATTCTGACTATTGTGAAGAGTGCTGCCAAGATAGGGGCTGGAGATATAGCACAGTGGGTAGGGCATTTGCCTTACACATGGTTGACCTGGGTTCTATCCCCAGCAACCCCTATGATCATCCCCCAAACCTACCAGGAGTAATTTCTGAGAGCATAGCCAGGAGTAATAATCCCTTCGCACAACTGGGTGTGGTCTAAAAACAAAAAAGAAGATAAAAGTGCAGATAATTTAGGCATAAAATTTTACTACACTACACCTACCATCATAGTGCCAATATTCCTTCACTAGTGTCCCTGAATACTTTCTCACCCCTCCCTACTTCTCAATCCAGTTCACATTCAGTTGGACAGATTTAATACTGTAGGCTCTTAGGGTTTGTTTTCCCAGGCCATTGTTAGTTCCCTTGCCTTGTTTCTATGTGAGTGAGCTCATCTAGTATTTGTTATTTTCACTTAACATGACACTTTTCAGTCCCATCTAAGTTACAGAAAAACTCATAAATTTATCTTTTCTTATAGTCACAGAGTTATTTATTTTTAATGATTTATTATACAATTTCTTTATCCACTCATTTGCTCTTGTGATTATGACTATTGTAAATAGTGCTGCAATAAAAAGGAATACATATTATTTTTCTCTTTAGTAATATTGTTTTCTTGGGATAGATGCCAAAGAGTGAACTTACTGGATCATCTAGCAGAAATTTTTTCTTCAGTTTAGAAAATCTCTATACTATTTTCCAAAAATTGAACAAGATCATATTTCTACCAAGAATTAATCAGTATTACTTCTTTACTATATTCCCATTATGTTGGTTGTTTCTAGCCTTTTTCATAAAGGCTATTCTCATAGTGTGAGAAAGTAAGTCATTGTCTTTGTTTCTTTCTTTTTATTTTTTAAACTATAATACCATGTTTTACCATTTTTAATAATGCAGTTACTTCATGTATTAAATGTTCAAACACCAATAACACCACCAGTGTGACCTTTCTTTCACTAGTGTCCCTAATTTCTCACTCACCACCACAGTCTGCATTCATGAAGGTACAAACTTACTTCATATTGTTTGTTACAACTCAAAGACAAATAGAATTATCAAAACTTGGGGGCCGGAGAGATAGCATGGAGGTAAGGTATCTGCCTTTCATGCAGAAGGTCATTGGTTAGAATCCCAGTATCCCATATGGTCTCCCAAGCCTGACAGGAGTGATTTCTGAGCGTGGAGCCAGGAGTAACCCCTGAGCGCTGCTGGGTGTGACTCAAAAAACAAAAAATAAAACAAGCAAAAAAAAAAGAATTATCAAAACTTAGATCAACAAGGGTCAATTTGAAATAACTGTTATATCTCTCTATGATGTTACTAAAGTCAGTGTAAGGATTTACTCTGCTATGGCTGGTGCTAGTTGACCCCTGTGTTACTGTTTAGGCTCACTGAGGTGAGATTACTATGTAACTTCCCCATTTAGATATTCTGTGATAGTACTGGGTTGACACTACTAAAAAATATTGAAATGTCTGTAGTCAGAAGGTGTGTAGGGTGTGGTGCTGAACTACTGTACTTCAAGGAGAAAGGGAACTCTGACCCCACTACTGTTTCTGAGAATGGCCCAGAGACATCAGCCGGGACTAGACTTATCTGGGAGGTTTTAGTGGCCATTGTTTTCTGGAACATGGTATTGGAGCTGGGCCATTTTTAGGCTGGGAAGGTGGCAGCTGTGGGTGGGAGCTGCTGAGTTTTCTGGTGGTGGGTTGGGTGTAGGGGGGCTTTATCCAAACCAATTCTGAAAATAGTCCCATAGTTTTCAGCCCTGTCATTTCCTAACTCACTTGAGATATATATCTCGGCTGATAATATTATTTCATTTCAGTCACAGAGCTGGGACAATTCAGTCTGAGGGTGTAGGGTGTGGAGCTGATCTACTATAGATAAGGCAGAAAGAGGAATCTGCTCCCTCCCCTTTCTGGGAATGCAACTGAGGTAGGACCAGATTACCTGGGAACTGTAGACAGCTATTATTTTCTTTTGGAGCTTGAAGAGTAGTGTGGCTGTTTTTCTGCCAGGAAGATGGTGACTCAGTCTATTGTTCTGAATTGTGTTTTCTTAATGATTAGGGATGATGAACATTTCTTTATATGCTGTTGTTCATCTGTATGTTAGCTTTGAAAAGTGTGAGGTCTTGTGATTTACCCCATTGATGTGTTCCTGATGGCTCCAGTACTTGAGTAATACTGCATCAATGAATCCTAGTACTGATCTGGACTACAAAGACAAGTATTGATGAACATGGCCTCCAGGACCCCTTTCCCTATTGAAGTGACCTCTGACCTCATCCCTAAAAACAACAGAACAGAAGATAACTCAAAGGACTGAAATGCATGTTTTGCACACGGGGGTTTCAGATTTGATACCACGTACTGCAGACTGGCTCTGAGAACTGCCAAGTGTTGTCCCAAAATGAAGCAAAACGAAACAGAACATAAAAGTAGCCTGTAGAAAAATATGCCATTTCAGAGTTTAGGATATCTGTGCTGCTATGCCTATGTTATCAGCACAAACTTTGGTTTCACTGCCTTTGTGATTGCTGATTTCTGGGAAGATGAGTGTGTTTGAGTTCTGTCTGCTTTTGAGTAAGTTCCCACAGAAAATGCCAGATTTCTGAATTATGTGAGGTCTGGCTATTTACTTGAGGAGCCTCAAAACATTAAAGGTATTTTATTATAAGGATCAGAGAAATCTTTAAAAGATACCTCTCCAAAACCCAAACAGTGATTACTGTATGCATGAAGGGTCATAACATTTTGAAGATTAAACTTGGTCCTCTCATATGCAAAGTATGCTATCTCTCTGCCCTTCTTTTCCTCAAGTCCCATTTTTTTTAAGTTTTTTATTTGTTTGTTTTGGGGTCATTCCCTGTGGTGTCCAGGGCTCACTCATGCCTCTGAGCTCAAGGATCACTTCTGGTGGGTTTAGAGGGACTATATGGGATGCCAGGGATTAAACCCAGGTTGGCCACATGCAGGCAAGTGCCCATTGCTGCTATATTATTCCTCTGATCCCGTCCCCCTTTCTTTGAAGTTTTCAGTATGAAGAACTGACTCAATCATATTCAACTGAATTATTGGCATCTAGCACTTTATCTGCAAATGGAAGCACAGCTTTTATTTTAAATCTTTAAAAGCTCAGAGAGCACCTTTTGGCAAGGTCATCTAAATGCTCCAATGTATGGAAAATGGAAAGCCTATCTAGACTCCATGTGTAAATAAAAACAATTTAATGGGTAAAGAAAAACATTACAAAAGGAATTAGGCCTTCAGTAATTGTCCTCTTTGAGTGAAGATATGCTTGCTTTTCCCAGTATTTGTGAAGACACTTGTGCTGGTCTTTCTACACTCAAATCCAGGGGTCAGGCTGCTGGTTTGTTCATGATGTTTTATGTGGTTGTAAATTCAATTTACTACATGGTCAGCCATAGTAGATATGCATAAATTCTACTCTTCTAATGGCCTCCTTGTGATTCACTCCCTTGATGTGTTCCTGGTGGTTCCAGTACTTGAGTAATACTGTACATTCTCATTAATTTTTATTGGGAGGGGGGCACGTTAGTGATGCTCAAAGTACTGTATGTGATTCTGGGGACTGAACTCAGGTCAGTCACATGCAAGGCAAGTGCCCTACCTGCTGACCTCAGCCTTCATTAATTTTAATTTCAAGGTTTCTTAATTATCTGCACAGCTCATAACCATTATGTGCCCACACAGTTTCTTGATTCATATTTTTTTTTCCTTTCTCCTACTCTCATTTCCAGACTTTTATTCCCATAAGCAGCTAGTAGCTAAGGTTTTCAACATGTCCTTGGATATAATAAAGAGCAATACAATACTATTTCTTTTGTTTGTTTGTTTTAGGCCCACATTCATCGATATTCAGGGGTTATTTCTAGCTCTGCCAGGAATTACTCTTAGCAGTGCTCAGGGAAACCACATGTCCATGGGAAAAGTTGAAGATTTTGGAATAAGGACAATTCAGTGCTATAGGATAAAGATAAACAAGTCAGTAGAGTTCTATTCAAAAACACAAAGAAAGGAAAAGAACAGCCAGTCATGGCCAACTGGCCTATATCTATAGGACTGAATGTCTCAAGAATTCTCAGACTGGGGGCCGGGCGGTGGTGCTGGAGATAAGGTGCCTGTGCTAACCTAGGACGGACCGCAGTTCGATCCCCCGGTTCCCCATATGGTCCACCGTGCCTGCCAGGAGCGACTTCTGAGCGAATAGCCAGGAGTAACCCCTGAGCATCACCGGGTGTGGCCCAAAAAAACAAAAAAACAAAAAAACAAAAACAAAAAAAGAATTCTCAGACTAGTACAGCTTTGTTACCTGTGAGTCAAAGAATAATAGCAAAAATCAATGAGCTGCTATACAGATCAGTAGTTTCTATTTTTTATACCTGTAAACAGGTTTTAAAAATGGGAGAAATACCTTGCAGATTGCTAAAGCAAAAAATTAAACCCTCACCTATAAAATAATTTTGCATATTACTTTTCAAATATAAAATAAAATGAAATTAAAATTATATAGGATTTAAAGGCCTTTTCAATAAAAATAACCTTATTGGAGACTGGCAGAAAATTCTTATGCACCAGCACTGATCTGCAGACCAAACTGAAACCCCTGCTATATAGATTACTTCTAGTTTAGGACCATGAAGTTATCACAATATTATCTTTGTAAATTCTCTCCCTTCTACTTCACAAGGAATGTGAGAATTGGTATCTGTCATGAAGACAATCAAGCCATTGCCACCAATACCATCCCCTCATAGAAGTTTCTTTGTGGTGAAAAGCATATATATGAACTCTTCTGAGACTTGTGACTTACTGTTTTCACAGAGCTGTCACCATTACAGTAGTAATTGTTTCTATTATCAGTATTTCCTTGTTTCTCAGGATTTGGGACCAATTTCTCAGGGTTTTTTTTCCCCAAGTCTCCTGGACCTATGTCAAAGTATTGGGGGATTTCCCTAGGGTTTTCCTTGCCTGGATGAGTAATCAAAACAACACCAACACGTTTAGCAGAAATTATATACATAAGGAAATTGATAATCATGCAAATCCCATTTTGTAAAATAGAGCAGTAGTATAAATCACTGGTTGAGGTGGTCTGAAGTACCAAGGAGAGGAGGGGAACATATGACATGGAGAGATGGGCACGGCAAATAAAATGATGAAAATTTTAAATTCTAGAAGATACTTTACAAATTTACACGTGGGTGATATCCTATTTCCAAGCAACATTCTTCAAAATAAAAAGGAAAAATTTGGGGGATTGCAGTCTATCCTTGTTTATGGAGAAGGAGAACGGAAAGAACTATCCCTCAGCCTAAATGCTCTGCTTAAACGAATCTGCATGCCAAAGTGGGGCTGCTGAGAACCTGGAGAAATTGAGAATTTTGAGAACCTTGGGGTAGTCTGGTTTGGGCACCTTCACCTTATGCATTTTTCTTATCATAGTTGTCTAGAGTTGCAATTCAGTTGTGAAGCTCACAGGGAGTAATCTCACACTGGAGATTGCATATCTAGCTATTATCCTTGTGCATCTTTAGTTGTATTTTCATGGTGTGCCAAAGAACACAATTTTTGTTGCAGCACTGAAGATGTTAACTTGTAGAGCTGTGGAGACTGTCTTAGCCCATGTGGGCAGCACTAGAGATAAACTGGTGCTTCAAGGCAGGTACTCTATTGGACTATCCCTGACCCCCACGAAGGAGAATTTTAAATGAAATGTAATTTACCAAAACTGATTTATACTAAAATAAAAGCCTGAATATGCTATAATTTACTTCAATAAAATTAACAGAAGGGGCTGAAGCGATAGCACAGAGGTAGGGTGTTTGTTTTGCACAGGGCCCACCCCAGACAGAACTCAGTTCAATTCCCAGCATCCTATATGCCCCCTGAGCCTGCCAGGAGTGATTTCTGAGCACAGAGCCAGGAGGAACACCTGAGCACTGCCAGGTACCAAAATCAAACAAACAAAAAATTAAAACAGAAAATTATCTTTCTTCTTATAAATATTAAATTTATGTAGGGTTTTACACCCAAGTTTTATCAACCTTTTAATAAACAAATATTAGCTTTCTTCATCCAGCATGTGTTCTCCCTTATGTGTTCTGCCTTATGTCTATATTTCTTTTCTTGCTTATATTCACTTTGTGGAAACCTATGTTCTCTCTTGAACACTTTTTCTCATTAAAAATCAGCTTATTTTGTTCAATAACACCTATCTTGCATCACTAAAAACAAAACAAAACAAAATCACAGTAAGATAATTCAGAAAGGGGCCCAGGAGATAGCATGGAGGTAAGGCGTTTGCCTTTCATGCAAAAGGTTCGAATCCCAGTGCCCCATATGGTCCCCGTGCCTGCCAGGAGCAATTTCTGAGCATGGAGCCAGGAGCAACCCCTGAGCACTGCCGGGTGTGACCCAAAAACAACAACAACAACAAAAAGATAATTCAGAAAACAGAGGAAACTGCTTTATATCCAATGAAAACTAGGTACTAAAACTAGATATAGAGAAGAAAAATCTTAAACAAGGAAAATCTTGTTTGAGAACATAAATGTAAAAATACCAATAAATAAAAAAAACAACTTAACAAAAATCTATTAATAATACCCTTCGATATAAAATTTAACATTCAGTGTTATTTATCTATGCATTATAGGAAGGGGGATAAGGATTACTTCAATACACGAAAAGCATTTATTTAATAACTATTCCTAATGAAAATGCTTAATAAACCAAGAATAAAATTTTAAATCTATAAAATTACAAAATAAACCACAAAACACTTAATTTAACATACTCAGTAATTCTACTTAAAATAAAAGCATCCTTTAAAATAATGAATAAGAAAAAGATGCTATGGGGCCGGGCGGTGGCACTGGAGGTAAGGTGCCTCCTGCCTTGCCTGCTCTAGCTTAGGATGGACCTCGGTTTGATCCCCCGGTTTCCCATATGGTCCCCCAAGCCAGGAACGACTTCTGAGCGCATAGCCAGGAGTAACCTGAGCGTCACTGGGTCTGGCCCAAAAACAAAACAAACAAAAAGAAGATGCTATAATTTCTATTCAATTCTGCACTGGAAATACTAGATGATTAAAAATAAAAGTAACAGATAAGGAGTAAAGTATTGGGAAGAGGGAGAAGTAACATGGTACTAGGGATTGAACTCTAAGTCTGTGCAGTCCAAGCATGTATTCTAATACTTAGAGCCCATTCCAGACAAGTGTTCTGGTACCTTGGTCCCTGGTTCATCTATCACAAATTTTCTATTTTCATCAGTCTGCTCTTATTCAAACTACAAAGATGGTCCAGGATCTTCAATCCTCTCAAGCCAATTTCACAAGTTCAGTTGAGAACCAACCCATCATCCTTACAAGATAATCAAATAAAGCAAACTTTATAAAATCTTTATCACATCTACTAGGTAATTAATTGTAAATTCCATAAGTCAGGGTTTAAGATTTTTTATTTCCCCTCCTAAAAATGTATTTATCAAAATTAAATCCCCAACTTCTACCAATAGTCTTAATCCAGT
>PVKC010041554.1:0-12125 GCA_004027635.1 Crocidura indochinensis
GGGTTTTCTAAGTAGAGTATCATGTCATCTGCAAAAAGGGAGAGCTTGACTTCTTCCTTTCCTATCTGGATTCCCTTGATATCTTTTTCTTGCCTAATCACTATAGCGAGTACTTGACATGGAAACTATTATGCTGAGTGAAAGTCAGAGGGAGAGAGAAAGACACAGAGCAGTCTCACTCATGTATGGGTTTTAAGAAAAATTAAAGACATTATTGTAATAATGCCCAGAAACAATAGAGATGAGGGCCAAAAGGATGGGCTCACAGTATGAAGCTCACCACAAAGAATGGTGAGTACAGTTAGGGAAATAACTACACTGACAACTATCATGACAATGTTAATGAGTGAGAGAATTAGAATGCCTGTCTTGAATACAGGCAGTGGGTGAGGGAGGAGGGAGATGGTGGCATGGGTGCGAATGTTGCACTGACGAAGGGGGTGTTCTCTTTATGACTGAAACCCAACTTCAAGCATGTTTATAATCATGGTGCTTAAATAAATATATTACAAGACGAAAGATAAAATATAGCTTCACCCACAATATCCTCCAACTTTAGCAATATCAATCACTGATAAACATTTGCTAAATTGTAGTTAGAATTACAAATGTCCTTTTCATCTTTCCATCCTCTGCTATCTCTTCCCTCCTTCCTTCTTCCCTGCCTGCTCTATTCTTTTCCTTTCTTCCCCTCATCAAAGTATCAATAGATAACTGATTGATGCTATTGGAACTAGTTCTAAATCTCCTACAGGAATCTCCCTTTACAGTTAGAGAGATAGTTTGGATTTTTCTCTAAGAGTCTTTTCAGAATCCTACCTCTACCCACTACTTGATTCCAAGGCATTCCCACATTTTTAGGTAATTGTTATGCTAGTATTCTACCTTACTACAGGCTTCAAGCAAAGAAAAACCAATAGATTGGTTATTTGTTTCAAGATTTTTATACTCAACCTTGTGAGTTGGCTAAACTGTCTCTTTAAAAGACTTTGACACCCGAACCTGAGCTTGAAATTCACCAGGCAGGTGTAATCTGGAAAGCTCACAAACAACTGAAACATAGGGGCCTCTGGTCAGAACCTCATTTGAAGGAACTAAAACCAAGCCCATTCTCCCAGCCATGAACCTTGGTAATATCCTGCAGAAACAAAGGCTCACCACCATCATCACAGAGGTGACCTTAGAAATGTCCTAGACACCAATGGAGAAGAATCTTGGGGAAGATGGAGCAATTGCTGCCCAGATGTACTCTGTCCTCCTTTTTCCTTTTTTCACGTCTCCCACTTTCCCTTCTAGTATTTCCTCCCTTTCCTTCTTCCTTCCTTCTTTCCTCCTTTCTCCACTCCTTCTTCCTTTTTGTCCTTCCTTCTCCACTTCCTTGCTTTCTTCTCTCCTCTTACCCTGGCCACTTCTCTCCTCCCAGCATTCTTCTGCCTCTCCTTCCCTTCAATCTTCAGTTCTCCCTTCCCTTTCTTTCTCCTTCTACTTTTCCTTTTCCTTTCCTATTTAGTTCGATCTTTCACTCTTTTCTTACTTCCTTTCCCCTTTGTTCTTTCTTTCTTTTCTTTCCTTTTTTTTCTGCTTAGGCAGTTGTCTGTTGGGCAGCCATTTCCCAGGCCCAACAGGCAGACTGAGCATCAGGCAAGCCACAATCTTCTCTGAGGTGTTTCCAACAAGGCAAGCTAACAGGTCTATCTGTCAGAATAGACCTCAACATAATAGATTCTATTTCTGGCAGTGCTCAGCGCCCAAAGCTACACTCAACATTGTTTAGGGGCTACCAGGCTGCATTAGTGGCCCCAAGACCACACCCAGTAGTTGCTAAGGGAAGACCATGTAAGCTCAAGTTTACACATGCTAGATATGTGCTCTACCAATTGAGTTATTTTACTAGTCCCCAGGAATATTGAATTTGGGTGGGGGAGAGGTTCAGGCAGGCCTAACAGTAGTCAGATCATAACTGTGGCCCTGTGCTTGGAGATAATTCCTAGTGGTGCTCAGGGAACCATACCAGTACCAAGGATCCAATTGGGTTCAAGGACATGCCAGGCAATCATTTTACCCCCTGTATTCTCTCTGGACCTAAGAAAGCTAAGTCTTATACGTGTGCTCTTACTGTAATAATTTTTGAGGAATTAATCACATGAAAACATACTTGTTACGTTTATAAACTCAGTTTTTCTAAAACATAAGAATTACGTTCCAGATAATGGGAAGATCCACCACAAGAATCAGTGCATTCTGATGAATGTCTGTGTGTTAGGGAAATTTTCTAGTTCCAGTAGGTGGGGAAAAAAAGTGCAATTGACTATAAATATATTAAACAGTGTTAATGTCGAGTTGTAAAATGTCAAGTTACATTTGAAAGGGTGACAGATGATACTTTGCACCAAGGTCTCTGCAATTCTTCCCTAAGATTCCATGGGTCCCTAAAGTCTATGTTCATTTTGTTATATTCATTTCATGATATTTATTTTGAACTGTGAGAGGACTGATACACGTTCAGTGACTGAAAATCAGTTTTAATTGAAGCCTAAAATTAAAAACCGAAGCTATTATGCATAGTTTTGAACAGCCACAGAATTCTAACACACATTCTTGCTCTTTGAACCTTGACTCCCACACACAAACAGATGCCTCTTAAACACCCCCTCCACACTCACAGCCACACATTCAGCCCCTCTCCCGCCCCTTGCACACAGCTCTGACACATTTGTTCCCCCTCCTTCATCTATGGCAGAGAATGTGAAGAAGAAATGAAAGTCAGAGGTGCAAAGTCAAGACAATTAATATGGGCATTACACAAAGCCCCTGGTGTGGGGGGAAGGCTTTCAGTTAAATAAATAGTAGTTCTTTATTTCAGAAAGAAAAATTTTTCAGTAGAATCAGTGACAGTATAGCAAATGCCCCTGGTCAAATTCATGAGAGTGGAAGAAAAGATTGTGATTAAGAGTTTGTACCAATCCATTTTGATAACAATTCATCTAACAAATACAATAAGTAGATGATTTCCTAAAACAAAAGGCTTGAAACAGCATTTTTGTTAATAGTTCTAAAAAGAATAGAATAGTAATTTTATTTTTCCTTAGAGTACAGAAAGGCTCTACATGGAACCAAAAAGGGTTTTTACTTGAGTCTACCAGTGTCCTGATGTGTGGTATTTCTCTATCTCACTATCTCTCTCTGGCTCTCTCATTATCACTTACATACCATCTCTCATCAATATTTATGTATTTGCTTTATTTTTACTTAGGTATATGCTGTTTCTTTGTTATTGGGAGAAGTTGAGTGAGGCCACACCCAGCAGTGCTCAAGGGTTACTTTTGGCTCTGCAATCAAGAATTACTCCTGATGGTGCTCTGGGGACCATCTGGGATGTGGGAAATTGAATCCTGGTTGGTCACCTGCAAGGAAAATCCCCTGCCCAAAGTACTATCTTTCCAAATGGCACCATGATTTATAATAGCGTTAATATTAATGTTTCAGAAATAGAGTGTCACCATCTATATCCATCTGCAGCTTCCTTCCACAGTCCCACAGTTCCCTCCAATCTTCCCTCTCTTGATCCTTATAAAACATCGATCTCTGGGGCCAGAGCAATAGCACAATAGGTAGCGCATTTGCTTTGCACATTGCCATCCTGGGTGCGATCCCTAGCATCTCATATGCTTCCCTTAGCCTGTCAGAAATAATTTCTGATTACAGAGCCAGGTGTAACCCTGGAGATAAACTAAGCGGGCCCTCAAAATCAAAAATAAACAAACACCCCCCCCCAATACCTATCTTTGTCCCTTAGAACTTTTTAAATTTGGAATCCATGTTTTCTCATATAAATGTGAATTTCCTGGTATTTTGGATTTGGGGGATGGGGGTTTGGGTTGAACCTGATGATTCTCTAGACTTATTTCTGGCTCTGTGTTCAGGGATTACTCTGGCAGGTTTGTAGTGCCATGTTCCCAGTTGGGGATCAAAATCAGGTCAGCTGGGCCCGGGAGATAGCATGGAGGTAAGCCGTTTGCCTTTCATGCAAAAGGTCATCAGTTCAAATCCCGGTGCCCCATATGGTCCCCCGTGCCTGCCAGGAGCAATTTCTGAGCATGGAGCCAGGAGTAACCCCTGAGCACTGCCGGGTGTGACCCAAAAAACAAAACAAACAAACAAAAATCAGGTCAGCTATATGAAGGCTAATACCCTCCACACTATACTATCACTATACTATGCCTACCCTGGCATTTTTAAGGCAAATATTTGTCCATTAAGTTATTTTATGCCTTTACTTTGAACTCATTTCTATTTATTGTATTTATTTGTATTTATTGGGACTATTCAAGTATGATACTTGCAAGCAACGAAAGCTTGGGTTCAATTTTAAGACCCAATTATCTACTCTGTCTTTTGTTCAGTGAGTTCAGGTAATGAAGATTGAGATTATAAAAATAAAGAAATTTATTGCCATCATTTATATAGATTGTGTTTGTGAAGATTGTCTTTGTTTTATTGAACATGCTTTTTGTTTTTGTTTGGGGGACACATTTGACTGTGCTCAGGGTTTACTCCTGACTCTGCTCTCAGGGATCACTCCCGTTAGTACTCAGAGAACTATTTAGGATACTATGGGTTGCACCCTTCTGCGATAGATAGATAGATAGATAGATGATAGATAGATAGATAGATAGATAGATAGATAGATAGATAGATAGATAGATAGATAGATAGATAGATAGATAGATGATAGATAGATGGATAGATGGATGGATGGATGATAGATAAATAGATATAGATATATATCCCCAAACATTAACCAGCTATTACTTCCTTCCACTTTACTTAGATTATCTGCCCTTTTAGGACAGTCAGGTTCCAAACACCTCTTCCAGATTATGTCCTCTTGTATGTCTCAGGAATACAACAGGTTTATATATATAGTTCTAAGTCATATCCCTGATTATGTTTAAACCAAATAAAACACGAGTTCCTTATAAGATAGCTTTATATGGGGGTGGAGTGATAGCACATGGCTGACCCAGGTTCAATCCTCTGCACCCCATAAGGTCCCCTGAGCCTGCTTGGAGTGATTTCTGAGGGCTGAGTCAGGAGTAACTCCTAGTACCACTGGGTGTTGCCAAAAACAAACAAACAAACAAACCAAAAGAAACAACACAAAAGAGCCTATAAGGAAAGGTCTGTTTTGTGTTTTCCTCACCAGTCGACCACCTAACCCTGGCCACTTTGAAGTCTTCATATGAGTTTATATAGCTCCTTTATACAGGGTACTTAGGGACATTTCCAAGATTTTGTTTGCACACATCTATTCTGCTGTCTACTGCATTGTGAGGGCTAGGGGCTGAGAGTTCAGTTTTGTGCAAGCTTAGATTGTAATCTAGAGTTCGCTTTCACCAGTTCAAAGTCTGTGGGGGTGGGTTTGTGTAGCATTGGACTCTACTGATGCTTTGCCATTCAACCCAGTGCTGCCTCTCTGCCCCCTTCCCCGAGCTCCAGATGCTGTGTCTCTGTCCACTTTGTCTCAGTCCCTGAGTTTGCATACTAGAACCAGCCTTTCTTATTTCTGGGATCATATCTCCTCTTTGAGTCTCAGTGAATGGGAACTCATGGACTGGGGTATGTTATGGGGAGAAAACATTTTATGTGGTAGGTCATTTTCTGATAAACTGGCAGGTTGCCTTTCTATGTGGGTTCCCAGGTGTGTACCCTCTCAAATCAGGCTAGCCTCTTGCTCAGACCTTGTGTGGGTAGAGATTCATTAAGCTCTGGGTAATTATTTTTTTTATTAAATTTAGAAACTGTGCTTTACAGAGTTACTTGTAATACAGTTATTTCTGACATTCAATATTCTGACACAAATACCACCATCTATGTAACATTCACTCCACCCAGGTCATCAGTTTCCCAACTTTATGCTTTAATAATTTACCTAATATTGCTTAATAAAACTAAATGGTAATGGAATTTTTGGGAAAATTTTGTGAAAATTTTCACAGATCTCACAATGGTGCTGCATGCCATTCTCTAAAGGTTTCCTAAGCTATTTACTGATAGTTGAACATTTCGTTGTTGATTTTTTGTTGTTGAACTTATGTGGCTTCTATGATAAATTTACATTGAATTTTGTTTATTCCTAGTGGGAAGTCAGCATTAAAATTATGCAGCCACTCAGTCCATGATTTTGAGGCTATGTGGAGCTGGGCCAAGGAGCTCACCTAGCTACAGTGGTGGTATGTGGGCATAACTGCCAAGACTTCTGTAAGTACAGAGACATAAAGGAGAGGTGGCCCACCTAGCTCCAAACCATCCCGGAGATGTCAACCACAAAACCAGCATAACTGAAATTTTTGGTGGCTAGGAGTTTCTGCAGGGATAAGCAGAGAAAGCAGTGAAGCTGAAACATTAGCTAGGTGGTAGTTGTAGAGTAGGTCTTTTTGTGTAGCTGCCAGGGTTCATCAGGTCTGGGTACTTGCCCTGCTTCCCCCCATTCCTGGCAGGGTGGGGTGGAGGAAGCCCAGTGTGATCAACTGAGAGAACTGTGTATCTATGCATTTCTGTTGCTAGTTGTGTCCCCTATTTCGAGAATTATATGAATCTGTGGTGTTGACTGCTTGAACAGACATGGCAGTCTGCTCTGGATTATGGGCATGGCTGCCAGGACTTCTGGAAGGACTGGGGGTTGAGGGGGTCATGTCAGAGGCCATCTGTCCTGGCTCCAAACTGTCCCTGGAGATGTCAGTCACAAAACCACCATACCTGGAGTTTTAGTTGGCTAAAAGTCTCTATAGAGATTAGTGAGAAATTGGTGAAGTTGGGTCATTGGCATGGTAGCAGTTGTAGGGTGGATCTGTATGTACAGCTGCCACAGATTTAGCAGGGTGACGGACTTGCCCAGCAACCAGCCCCAGTGTGTGTATGGAGTTTGGGGTGACTATAGGTATCTCCTTTACCTCAGAGTCTGGCCTGGATCAGTCGATCAACCTTGCACCTCTCTCAACACTGGGGCTCTTCTGCTTGAGCTCCTCTGTAATACTGGGAGATTCCTTGTGGGAAGTTGCTTGACCATACAAGATGAAGTCCATCAGCCATAGCCTGAGTACATGATCCACTGAGTACATGATCCTGCAGATGGCTGTCCTTGAGCTAAAGGAAAATAGTTAAACCCCTTTCGTCAACGAGCTTATCTGGGCCATGCAGACTCATAGCTGGAGGAAACTTGTTTTATAAAAGTAAAAATGTTTCTAATATCCTAAGAAACATAAGTTTTAGAAGAAAATGTTTTATCCTAGGTTTGATTCATAAGTAAAATTTTTAGTTCAGTGCAATTAATCATAAACCATTGTTTTTATGTCTTTATGCTTTTATGTCTTTACAGATAAAGTTCTAGAAGTTACAGTTTCAAGTAAAATGCTTTGTTAAGATAAGATGTTCTGCTAGTCTGCTTCTTGTTTGCCCTCTCCTGCCTGTTGCAGGTGGTTTTTTAAAATTAAGTAATTGATGATTAGTCAGAAGATGCTTAATCTTTTATGGAAAGATGCTTATGCCTGAACTAGATTGGAAGAAATATGCCTGAATCATGATTGACAGCCTGCAATACCATTTCCCCTAAATAAAGATATAAATACCAGCCTCGCTGGTTCAATAAACGCCCTTGATCAGCAACCAGACTTGGGTCATATCTTTCTAACCTGTTTGGATTTTTCTGTAGATATTTCGGGTTGGGTTGGCTTCAGGAAACTCACGAACTGATAGCGGCGTTCACCCTCCGCTGGCCAGGGTCCTCAGAACGCTGCGAACCACAATTCCTCAGGTAAAAATTCTCTTAGAGCTCTTTGCTGCTTATCATTTTTCACTTCCGCGTAGGTCTTTGGTTAGTTCTGTGTTTTCTTGTATTCTGGACCCTTTCTCTACCATCTTAGCTCCCTTTACTCCATTATGTTTATGATTAGGAGAATACACTTAGATCAAATGTAAGATTTTTTTTTGTGAGTCCAAGAATATGTAAAAACATCAGTGCTAACTGCAAAACATCAGGGTTCAGAGTGATAGCACAGTCAGTAGTTTGTTAGTCTTGTATATGGCCCACTACATTCAATCTCCCGGCATGTCATATGATCCCCTGAACACCACCAGGAATGAACTCTTGAGCAGACAGTCAGGAATAACCTCTGAGTACCACTGAGTGTGGCCCCAAAAAACAAACAAAAAATATAATCAAAGCTGTCTGGACTTGGGCCTAGTTTATGGTGATAGAGTAAAGGATTGCCTAATAGATGAGACCCATTATGATAGCTTTCTGAGAAAAATGGTAAAGAATAGGGCCGGAGAGGTGGCGCTAGAGGTAAGGTGTCTGCCTTGCAAGCGCTAGCCAAGGCAGGACCGCAGCTCGATCCCCTGGTGTCCCATATGGTCCCCACCAAGCCAGGGACAATTTCTGAGCACTTAGCCAGGAGTAACCCCTGAGCATCAAACAGGTGTGGTCCAAAAAAACAAAAACAAAAAAAATAAATAAATAAAAATAAAAAATCGTAAAGAACATTAAAATCAACCATCTACCAGAGAGATAGTAGAGCAGATTAGATGCTTATCTTGCACCTGGCCAACCAGGGTTCAATCCTTTGTTCCTGTGTACCATGTATGGTCCCACAAGCCCACAAGAATGATCTCTGAGAAGAGAGCCAAGTGTAAACCTTTAGCACTACTGGGTGTGGTGTCCTCCACCCCCATATATTGGTGTCCTTTGTGAAGTTCAGACTCATTGTTCTTCTGAAAGAACCTCTGAAGTCTGAGTTCATCCCAGGGTATGAGTCACCCTGAGTGATTTGTGGCCCTGCTTCTCCCTCCAGCGTCTACATGGGCCTTATCTTCCTTTATACATGCATAAGAGTTACTTGATAATTTTTAGGATTTGTCTTTAATTTTAGGATCTCATGTTGTCCTATAACTTACTATAGATTCTATGTGTTCATCCATTACTTTAGTTCTCTTTTAAAATATCCCATTGCCTTACTGACTTATTCATGATTCAGACAGAATTCTATCTAGGGAGGACAGAAACTTTTTTTTTTGTTTTTGGGCCATACACGGTGACACTCAGAAGTTACTCCTGGCTATGCTCTCAGAAGTCGCTCCTGGCTTGGGGGACCATATGGGAAACCGGGGGATCGAACCGCGGTCCGTCCTAGGCTAGCACAGGCAAGGCTTACCTTACCTCCAGTGCCACCGCCAGCCCCAACAGAAACATTTTCTATTTACTGTTGAGCCTTCCAGGAGTGATTGCTGAGTGCAGAGCCAAGAGTAAGCTTTGGGCACCCAAAATCAAAATAAACAAAAGAATGTTGGGTCAGGAATATGTATTGGTCAATATACACTCACACAAAGACACACAATTATACCTTATCCCATTCCTCAGAAGTTTTCACATATGTCTGTTGTCTTTCTAATGTTTTTTGTTGTTGAATATCTTGGATTGGAATTAGAGGGAAATGTTCAAGAATTACTTAGAGAGCTTGTGATACCCAGTCTTAAAATTTGGTGTTTGGACTTACATGTAATACAGCCCTTTTAAGCTAGTTTGCTTATCCTGGAATAGATTTTTCTGTGTTATAAATTCAGAATGACCTTAAGAGATCATTTTTCTCTTTCTTATGTTGGTCTGGCTATTTAATTTTCCCATGAACCTACCTTCTGCTTTGACTCCTAACATTTATTTTTGAACTATTAAATTCTCTTTTCCATTTCTAGTAATTCTGAGTCACCATTTTACCATTCAGCATTTCTATAACCTTTGTAGATACAGTGGGGGTAGAAGGCACAGGTTGTAACTGACTCAATGCTAAGTCATGTCAGACCAATAACACACTCACTGTCACATTCTTGAGGTTCATATTTCTTTGGAGGTTGTCAGGAAAATAGTCCAGATCGACTTAAGTAAACAGAGTAGCTTTAACAAAAGAACTCTAGAGGAGGAATAGAAAGGGATGCTGACAAAATAATCCATTTATGAGAATATTGTTATCTCCAATAGTCTCCAAATATCAAACTGGGACCAGAAAGAGTGAACAAAGCCAGGAGAACAGAGGAATAGAAAACATTTACAGTCAAAATCTTCATTGGTATCTTTTTCTGAGTTAGAGGAAAGGAAAGTCAAAAATGGTTGGTTAAATCCTGAAGCCACTGAAAAATAGTCCAAAGAGAATTTAGGGGTTTTTTTGGGTTGGGAGGCAACACCCTGTGACGCTCAGGGGTTACTCCTGGCTATGAGCTCAGAAATCACTTCTGGTTTGGGGGACCCTATGGGACAGTGAGGGATTGAACCAAGGTTCATCCTAGGTTAGCGCATGCAAGGCAAATGCCTTACTGCTGTGCCACTGCTTGGCCCTGAATTTTGTTGTTTTTGATGATTTTGAGGCTCCAGTTGATATAGTAGGAAACCTTGGTATAGTAACCAAGATCATCTTTCAGGACACACCTTTTTTGTCCAAATTTGAATGCTATTGTCAGATATAAATATATCCAAGAAATAAACAAGGTTAGCTAGAGAGTTGATATTTTAAGGAGAAGGACAGAAGGATATGAGAGTTCTTAATTTCCAAATTACGTGAATGCAGGTGCTCACCAAGAATGCCCTGTGAGTAGGAGTCCAGTATTCAGTCTTTTATCTGCCACCTCTCCTGGAGGAAGACAATCTTCAGGAATTTTACCTTAGCTTCCACTTTCATTAAACACCCCTTTTTGAGATATAAAAATTCATGTAAGCTTGTTTAGCATGGCGGCTGCCCTTCCTCCCATGTTGATGATCCCTGAACAATAAATGGCCTACCTGGAGGACAGTCATGATTTTCATTCCATGAGGCTGGGAGCCCCTGACCCAAAGTTTTTCTCTATTGTCTGTCTTGTTTTCTTAATTCTGTGGTGTCTCTGCTTCAGGCTCATTCACCTAAGGCTAGACTCCATAATCTCATGGAGGGAATTTTGGCACAGGAGTACAGCAGCAGATGTGCCTGTTAAGGTTTAGAAAGGCAACTAAGACAATAATGGCTAGTTTCAACTCCCAGACTGAAGTAATCAGAATAAAAAATTGTGCTGCTTCTAAAGAAACTGTGGTACATCTATACAATGAAATACTATACAACCATTAAGAAAAAATGAAATCAAGAAATTTGCTTATACATGGATGGATCTGGAGACTATTATACTGAGTGAAATGAGTCAGAGGGAAAGGAATAGACATAGAATAGTCTCACTCATTTGTGGAATATAAGAAAAACAAGAGTAATGGTATCCAGAGACAATAGAGAAAAAGTTCAGGAGATCCAGCCCAAGGTAAAAAGCTTGCCACAAAGAGCAGTGAGTATAGCTAGAGTTGAGAAGTACTAGTACAATGATATATGAAACTGATTGCTCTGGACAAGAACTTGGTGCTGAAAGGGAGAAACTAACATAAACCCTTACATTAACAAGTAGTGCAACAGTGCACTAACAATAGTGCAAACCACAGAGTTATAAAGGAAATAGAGAGGGGAGAGAGAAAGAGAGAGAGAAGCAATTTTTCTGCCTTAGATCAAGGCAGGAGTGAAGGTTGGGGGTGGGAGGGAAATGGGAGACATTGGTAATGGTGATGGGAAGGATGCATTGGTGAAGGATGTTGTACGTTGTATAACTTTTTTTTTTTTTTGGTTTTTGGGCCACACCCAGTGACGCTCAGGGGTTACTCCTGGCTATGCGCTCAGAAGTCGCTCCTGGCTTGGGGGACCATATGGGAACCGGGGGATCGAACCGTGGTCTGTCCTAGGCTGGCGCAGGCAAAGGCAGCAGGCATCTTACCTTCAGCGCCACCGCCCGGCTCCCACGTTGTATAACTTAAACCCAATAATAAACAAATTTGTAAACATGGTACTTAAATAAAGGAAGTAAAACGTTATAAAAAAGATTTGTCACTGAGCTTTTTTTGCACAGATTTTTAAAGTATTCCTTGATACGCCTTTGAATTTCCCTTCCTTCCTCTTTCTTGTCCTCCCTTCCTCCCTTCCTCCCTCGCTTCCTCCCTCCCTCCCTCTCTCCCTCCCTCCCTCCCTCCCTTCCTTCTTCCCTTCCTTCCTCCCTCCCTCCCTTTCTCCACT
>PVKC010041555.1:0-12269 GCA_004027635.1 Crocidura indochinensis
GGGTTCAATCCTACCTGATCAGGGTAGGATCAGGGTAGGTCCAAAAATGTTTATACATAAAAATTCCAAATCATGATAAGATTAGAAATGTTTACATATGCAACAATGTACAATGTATAATGTTCAATACAATACAATGTTCCCTTCTCCAGTGTTCATTTTCTGCCACCAATTGCACCCTTGTCTCTCCTTCCCCCAGCCTATTTCTATGGCACCCTTCTTCTCCTTTTCCCCTTCTTTTTTTTCTTTTATACATCATAATTTGCAATACTGTTTGTTACTAAAGGGGTATCATGCATATCATTTTACTTCCTTTTAGCACCCAGTTCTTGTCCAGAGGGATCATTTCCAACTATGACTGACATAGTGGTGCCTTCTCTGCCTTATAGGATCCTTGAAAGGAAAAAGAATGGCATGCTGGTGTGCAAAGAGGGAGCACCCCACCACCAATCCACTTGTACCCTTCAGATTCTGACCCCTGCTCTAAGAACCAGAGAGCAGCCCAAAATACTTCATTGAAGCCTCAAAAGGAGGGTTTGAAATGGAGACAGACCCTATAGTATAGAAACATCAAAGAACTATGGATTAGGAAGGTTCTGCAACTTGAGATGGCAGGGGAACTGGCCCAACAGTGCCTCTACTGCTCCCAACCATGGGGTGCACTCCTGTCGCCCACACACCTTTCTGCCCAGAGATACAATCTGAGAACTTTGCACATGCAATTGATAACGTGCTTTTCTGCACTGTCACTACGATTCCATTTCTCCCCTCTTCTTCCCCTACCTGTTCCTCTTGCTCCCTCTTCGTCCTGGTATCTCCCCACCAGCAGCCTCCTCTGTCTCTTGTAACCAAAAAAGAAAAATAAATCAAGTTTCCTTTCAAGTTTGAGATGATTGCAGTCAGCACATCTGTGTTGCTCTCTAGGTCTGGTTGAGTGGATCAGTCACACACACACAAGCACAAACTCACGCACTCACACTCGAACACACACACACAAACTCACACACTCACACATACTTGAAACTCTTTCAAGCTGGCCAAGACACAGATTTGTTTTCTAGCCAATGAGAACTGACAACAGTTCAGTTCCTGCTGCTTCTTCTGGGAGCAGGGCTGCTATTAAGAAGAAGAGTTATGAACTGAAAGAATGTTAACTAGATAGCTTTTCAATGCTTGCTAGAGGAAGGGTGAGTCTTCCTGATAAATCTTCTCCAAAGCATCTACTGCTCTCATCATTTACTGTTTTGTAGCACTTTCACTTTGCTGGAAATTTGTAGCTAATGGGATAGAAAAATGTGTGTAAACAAAAAACCCAAACTATGTGGAGGTTGGTGGTATGGGGAACTATAGTATTCCTTGGTTGTCCATAATTTCTTGCCGCCACCTGCCCATTTGCACTGGTCCATATCCAGGTCCTGCTCTGGCTCTTTCCAATGGTATTATCTTGAGTAGGTTACTTAATCTTTTTAAGGTTCAATTTTCTGAACTGTAAATGAGATAGTAATAGTCACTCTAAATGAGACAATAATATAAGATCATTGTAAATGAGGTAATAATACAGGGTAATTGTAACTGAGACAATAACAGATCCTGGGGTGGTTCTGAGGATTAGATGAGACGGAATGGGACATAAATACCTGACACAGAGTAAAGCATTCAGAAATATCCAGCTGATATTAAGAACAGAGTGTGTTTATTCATATTTAGGAGTATTTTTGTTCCTAATTCAGTGCTCAGTTAATCAGTTAAGTGTTCAATAAATAATTGTTGAATAAACAAACACAAAATTTCAGAGAACACAATAATGCTAGGTGGTGATTTCACTTTCCTGGAAATACTTTTTGCCATTGATAGAAGGATTCAAGTTCTTCTAGATCCCTTTATTTGGTGGACTTTTCTATTTGTTGATGGTGGTGGGAGGAGGGATGTCCACAATAAATGGCCAAACTCAGCAGTGTTTAATCCTGGCTCTGTTCTCAGGGATCATTCCTGGCGGTGCTTACTGTTCAAACCGTAGGTAGTGTCAGGATCCAACCAGGGTTGGTTGCATGAAAGTCAAATGCCTTAAATCATGAACGGTCTCTATAGTCCAGTGAACCTATCCTATCAGCCTTTTTGAGAACAGATCAAATATATGGAGAGAACTATTGATGCCTAATTAATAACCTGTTGCTTGAGAGATGTCATCAGCTTACTCGTGGATTACTTACATACAGGTCCATTTGTAAATATTTGTCACAAAGTTCCCCAAATCTGCATCTGATGCTGTGAAATGCTGAAACACATCAGAATCCATAGTTGGAAAGCGTGAATTTGTTTTTACTAACATAGCAAAGAGCTTCAGAACATTCAGATACCCATTCCAGCCAGCAGATGGCAGCAATATACATTCACAAGCAAGTTCTTGGGATAGCCTCTGGGCTTTTTCTTACTTTCTCACCACTGTGCCACTCTACAGAAAAAAGAAAGGCCAAACCAACTTTGAAAGCAAGCTCCCTTCCTTTGACCTCCTTCTGTTTAGGAGCAACTAAAGCTCCAAAGAGGCTGTTAAAAGAGTTTACAGCCCCATTCCCCATGCTTTAGGACAAGGAGGGGAAAGAAAGCCTGCGTGCATGCTGTCAGTTTTAGAGAAGAACGGAAAATAAAAAAGGAATTTCTCATTCTTGTGTGCTTTTAAGCAAGTCAGCAAAAGTGTTGTCAGCCTTCAGAAGTCACATTGCTGTCAGATGCCTTGGGTTGAGACTATTTAATGCCAGTTTAAAATACTGGGCCACAAGCTGGAGTGATGGTACAAGGAATTGGTAGGGCATTTGTTTTGCACCTGGCCTACCCAGGTTCATCTCAGCATCCCAAATGATTCCCAAAGCCAACCAGAAGTAATTTTTGAGTACAGAGTCAGGAGTAATCCTGAAGCACCTCCTACTATGGCTGGCTCCAGCCCACCCTTACTGCACCCCCACCCCACCCTCCCAAATCCAAGACCAGAGAGATAGTACTGTGATTCAGGCACTTGACTTGCTACAGTCAACCCTAGCAGCACAATGCCTGGCAGGGATATGGTTTCCTGAGCACAGAGCCAGGAGTAAGTACAGCATACGTCCCCACTATCCTTGTAAAAAAACAACAAAACAAGACAAAAAGTACCAAGGATACTAAATAGGAAAGATAAGCCATTTTATAGATGGGCATCTACCACCAAGGAGCAGAATAATTGCCACCTGGCAATTCAAGAGTCACATTTAGCCTTTTTGAGCTTCCTGCTGTTTTGAGCTCACTATTATCTACTTATCTGTACAAACCAAGGTACTAAAAACAGCCTTAGATGATTCTGTAAGAATGTTAATTAGGATTCAAAGCAATAATAAAGGAGGTTGGGCGTTTGCCTTGCATGCTGCCGATCCGAGACAGACCTGGGTTTGATTCCTGGCATCCCATATGGTTCCCCCAAAACTCCCAGGAGCAAATTCTGAGCTCGGAGCCAGGAATAATCCCTGAGCACCATGTGTGGTCCAAAACAAAACAAGAATGTTAGTTATATTGAACATTGGGTTTGGGGGTGAGGGAGGAGATATTTGTTGGCAGTGCTCTGGAGCTACTCCCAGTTCAGTGTTCAGAAGTTATTATTATTATTATTATTATTATTATTATTATTATTATTATTATTTTGGTTTTTGGGCCACACCCGTTTGGTGTTCAGGGGTTACTCCTGGTATGTGCTCAGAAGTCGCTCCTGGCTTGGGGGGACCATATGGGACGCTGAGGGAGCGAACCAAGGTCCGTCCTATGCTAGTGCTTGCAAGGCAAACACCTTACCTCTAGCGCCACCTTCCTGGCCCCCAGAAGTCATTTTTGGCAATGCTCTGCTGACTATACGGTTCCAATACTAGGAATCCAACCCAGACATCATGTATGCAAACCACATACACCAGCCTGTTAAACTATTGTTCCGTGGCACCAGGGCTGTATTTGAAAGACCCAGATGTAGAGAAACAGTTGATTCTATGGTTGTGCAAACCATACTTGCCACATAAGAACTGCATGTAGTTTTCCATAGGAGAAAACATTTGTCCACTTAGGAAGTGTTCATGCTCAACATTGTTAAAGGGACTCCACCAATCTTGTACTCCGCTGGGTGGAGAACCAGGACTGTGTAAGTGAAAGGAAATGCTGTAGAATTCAAGATATCAGAGTCAGGGACTGGGGATGTAGCTTAGTGATAAAGGACTTCTCTGTATCCCCAGCATCACAAAAGAGAAAAGGGAGAGTGAGAAGGGAATGAGAGAAAGAGAGCAACCAAGACATTTCTTATCATGTCTCCCCTTTCAGTTAAGCCTTTAGTACATATGCAAGTCTTTGTTCTTTTGTTTCTGTTATGTCTTGTGTTAAAATGCATTAGAAACTAAGATTATTTCTAGCTCAGGCACTCTTTTAGAAAGCTCATTTAACTCTACATAATTGTTTGAGGTCTTTTTTTCTTCTAAAAGAAAATTCAGAGGCAAACTGCATTTTAAAGATTTAGACTTAGATACATTAACTTTGAAAACATACATGTAGATTCTCTGTAGAGTCATACTTTATCTTCATTGTAGAGACACATTTTTATAAATTCAGTTACTTTGGCAGGTTTTCTGCAAATGATTAGTGAATGGAAAACATGTTTCTAAATTATTCTGTAAGTTGTAGAACAAATATATTAAAGAGATTTTTTTTTTGCAGTGGGGAGGGACACTCATGAGTTCTCTGCAATGTTCTTGTGCTTAGGGACCATATGATCATGAGGATTAAATCAAGCCTTTTGACTTGTCTCTCAGCCACATTTTTTTTCTTTTTTGGTTTTTGGGTCAGACCCAGCAGCGCTCAGGGGTTACTCCTGGCTCTATGCTCAGAGATTGCTCCTGACAGGCTCGGGGAACCATATGGGATGCTGGGATTCAAACCACCGTCCTTCTGCATGCAAGGCAAACATTTTACCTCCATGCTATCTCTCTGGGCCCCTCAGCCACATTTTTTAATGACTTAAAAATTTACCTCCTTGGGGCCGGGCAGTGGCACTGGAGGTAAGGTGCCTGCCTGCCTTGCCTGTGCTAACCTAGGACAGACCGCGGTTCGATCCCCCGGTTCCTCATATGGTCCCCCATACCTGCCAGGAGCGACTTCTGAGCGCATAGCCAGGAGTAACCCCTGAGCGTCACCAGGTGTGGCCCAAAAACCAAAAACCAAAAAAAAAAAATTTTACCTCCTATTTACCTATTACCTCCTGTATTGTAAATTGGGGGAAAAGTTTTTACCTCCTGATAAATTATATGACCCCAATAACCATTTATGAAAATGGTTGTCAGCTGAGCTGATAAACTTAGCAAATAATTGTTTTTATATATTTATTTATTTATTTATTTGGTTTTTGGGCCACACCCAGTAATGCTCAGGAGTTACTCCTGGCTATGCACTCAGAAATCGCTCCTGGCTTGGGGGACCGTCATATAGGATGCCAGGGGATTGAACCGTGGTCCATCCTGGGTTAGCATGTGCAAGGCAGGTACCCTACAACTTGTGCTACTGCTACGGCCCCTAAATAATTGTTTGTTTGTTTGTTTTTTTTTTTTTTGGTTTTTGGGCCACACCCAGTGATGCTCAGGGGTTACTCCTGGCTATGCGCTCAGAAGTTGCCCCTGGCTGGCCTGGGGGACCATATGGGGCACGGGGGATCGAACCGAGGTCCGTCCAAGGCTAGCGCGGTAAGGCAGGCACCTTACCTTCAGCGCCACCGCCCGGCCCCTAAATAATTGTTTTTAAAAACAATTCTAAATATGACTAGGTAAATCACAAAGTTTTTTGTTATTCAAGAGCTAATGATATAAGTTTGTTGTTTTGTTTTGGAACCATACCAGTGATAATCAGGCTTTACATCTGTCTCTGTGTACCCAGGAATCACTCCTGGTTGCTCAGGCATCCATATGGGATACCAGCAATAAAAGCTAGGTTGGCCATGTGCAAAGTAAGCTCCCTTCTAACTGTGCTATCTCTTTGGCCTCATAATTTTTCTTTTTTTTTTTTTAATTTCTTTTTTCTTTTTTGGTTTTGGGCCATATACAGCAGTGATTAGGGCTTAATCCTGACTCTGTTCCTTTGAACTCATGGGGGTGCACTTGGGAGACCTTTTGGGGTTCGAGGATTGAATACAAGTAGGCCACATGCAAAGCAAATGCCCTTCCCACTATACTACCTCACTAGCTTCTGACGATATCATTTCTGTATGATGTCTTCTCATTCTCATTGCTGTCTCTTGGACTCATAAAGGATATAACAGTATGAATAATCCAAAGAACACGCAATCCAAAGTTAAAAGTTATTTTTTTTGTTTTTTTGGGGGGGCCACACCCGATGACACTCAGGGGTTACTCCTGGCTATTCACTCAGAAGTTGCTCCTGGCAGGCACGGGGGACCATATGGGGAACGGGGGGATCGAACCGAGGTCCGTCCTAGGTTAGCGCAGGCATCTTACCTCCAGCGCCACCGCCCAGCCCCCTAAAAGTTATTTTTATTAGCATTCAGTTTTATGTTATAATCGAGATATTATTAATTTTTGCCATCTTCATTTGCACATTATCAGCAGACATGTTTTCTGTATTCTGACTTCTGCAGACATATCATACAATTTTAGCACAAACTTGGATGATTTCATCTGGTATAAAGTAGTCGTTCCCAAATTTAAACATGAATCCATCTTCTCCCAAGTATTTTGACTGTGGTGGAAATTTAATATGCATTGGAATGGTGTGGAAACCTTGTTAAAACAGCACCTGGCTGCTCCTACCCTTTGCCTAACAAGTTTCCCAAGAATGCTGATGCCTGGGGAGTCCTCTGAGAATCTCTATTCTAGAGAGACTCTGGAGATGCTCCTGGACAATACTCCTCTCTTTGGAAGTTTTTGGAAGTCTAGTGGCATGTTACTGATGTTACATGCAGAGAAAAGCATCATTATGTCTTAGAGAATCTCATATACAAACACACACAAAGTTATGTACATTGTCAACTCTGCTTCTTGGGTATATATAGATCTGCACAATTTGCGATGTGATTCTATTTTCCTTATTTTTTTCATAAAAATCTTTATATTATAGCACCTTAATTAAATATTAATTATTCATCATATTGTTGTTTTAGGCATTTAATACTCCAATACTAATTCACCAGTTCCACCACCAGTTTGATCTTCTCTTCACTGTTGTCCTGTTTCCCACCCACCACTCTAGCCTGCCTTCTTAGCAGGTACAAATAAATTTACTTCCTATTTTTTGTTAGAACACAAAGGCAAATGGAATTATCAAAACTTTGATCAATTAAAGTCAATTCATGATCTTTATATATATATATATATGTATATATATATCTCACAATGGTGTTACTGAAGTCATTAAGAATTTACTGGGGGCCGGGCGGTGGCGCTGGAGATAAGGTGCCTGCGCTAACCTAGGACGGACCGTGGTTCGATCCCCCGGTTCCCCATATGGTCCCCCGTGCCTGCCAGGAGCGACTTCTGAGCGAATAGCCAGGAGTAACCCCTGAGCGTCACCGGGTGTGGCCAAAAAAAAAAAAAAAAAGAGAATTTACTGAGTTGATTGGTGTTAGTTGAGTCTTTTGCTTCTGTTTTCCACTCAGAGCTCTGTAGTATTCTATGCAACTTTAGCATCAGATTTATTCTGATCTTATTGGGCTGACAATGCTATGAAATTTAGGGGCCGGAGAAATAGCATGGAGGTAAAGTGTTTGCCTTTCATGCAGAAGGACAGTGGTTCCCATATGGTCCCCTGAGTACTGCCAGTTGTGACCCAAAAACCAAAACCAAAAAAACCAAACAAACAAACAAACAAACAAGACAATGCTATGAGATTTAGCAGTGTTGCATGCTCCAGGATCTATGGAACTGGAAAGGGTTGGTGGCTTGGCAGCTTGATGAGGTTCATTGTGTAGCTGCGTTATTTCTATGTTAGAGGGTGTCTGTTATGACTGTAGGTATGGTTATGGGGTGTGCTGCTGTCCCTTTGGGAGGAGGGGGAATTTACCTGCCCCTATTCCAAGAGGGTCCCAGAGTTTTCTGTATGAATCAGTCTGTCTGCCTGAAAGATTCAGAGGCATCATGTTCATTTTGAGATTAGTTATGAAACTGGTATGTTTCTCTGCAGGCAAGATGGTGGGTGTGGGTGTGGGTGGGACTGCTAGGTTTTCCAGTGCTGAAGTTGTGGGTTGTGGAGGTGGGTGGAAAGACTGGGGGTGACTCTATTTTTATAATGAGACATCTTAAAATGAAGCTTGCTATACACAAATTTTTTTTTTTTTTGGTTTTTGGGTCACACCCAGCAGTGCTCAGGGGTTACTCCTGGCTCCATGCTCAGAAATTGCTCCTGGCAGGCACGGGGGACCATATGGGGCACCGGGATTCGAACCGATGACCTTTTGCATGAAAGGTAAACGCCTAACCTCCATGCTATCTCCCGGGCCCCACGAATCCATTTTTTAATTTCTGTTTCCTCAACTTAATTGACTACAGAGGTCTTGATTCTGTTAGAATCAATCTACTCTCCAAATTACTACTCTTGAAACATTTTTAAAAGAAACTTTTCAATTAAATCACTGAGATACAGAGTTACAAAATTGTTCATGATCTTGAAACACATTTGGAAAGGATGTCCTGCCTTATAGTGCCTCAGTGGGCCAAATGTCAGTACCCATCAACTCCCACTTCTTGTGACCAACTCAGTGCCATTAGCATAGCATGGTCAATTCATCACTTGGCATCTATTCAGCTCGGAAAATTCTCGCTCCAGTGTTCTGATGAATAAATCTACTTTTTGACTTTTCTGCTTCCTCTCTTTCCATCTCTCAGATCTTCCCCCTTCTTTCCCTCTTTCCCTCGGCCCTGTAGAAACTATTCTGGATCTTCCTCTTCTTCATAAATTTCAAACCCACAACCACTTGTCAGACAAACTGGCCTTTGGATTAACTGAAAGTGTAGCCACTCCTTCCCTTCCTTAATGCCCCAATTCCATCCTCCCCTTTTTCTTTACCTCCTCATCTTTTCCCTTTTTTCCCCTCTTCTCTAATTCCTGTACAAAATACACAATAATACCCTACACAAAACAATCCATTGATTTGTCTACCACCATATCCATATACTCATACCCTAACCTTCAGTGTGACTATAATTGGAAGTGTGCTTTTATGGAAATAGAATAAGTAAAGCATAAGAGCAGGACTTTGATCCATTTAAGATTAGTTTCTTCATGGTAGAGCCTCCAGAAGTCATCTCAGCTAGAAGGTGGCCCACCGTGTACAAGCCAGGAAGAGAGCCCTCATTGGTTTCCCCATTGATGGGCACCTTGATGTAGGACTTAGCCTCCAGCGCTGAGAAATAAAAGTCTGCAGCTGAAGCAGGCTTTTCATCATCTCTAGTGTTTTGTTGTGGCAGCCACAGCTTCGACACCTTCCTTCACCATAAAAGAGAAAAGTCAGCCTCCTGTTCAGTCATCGCCCTGTTCCCCTCCTCACTAGCACACAGCCCCTTCTACTCACACTCTGCCCACCACAATCTGGCGCTCACACCTCCCTCTTTCCTGCCCTCCCCGGAAGGTTTTACTTTTCAAAGCACCTTTTATTTTAGTGTGTGTTCTTATGCCTTTTCAAATGGCAATTACGTTACAAAACCTAGGATGTTCTAAAAAGCTTTATTTTTAACTTCCCATGGGATTAGAACCTCTACAGACTTCACTGTTTTATACTATTGACTGACCTTAAATGCCAAACTTAATCTGTTTGTCCCTGAATCCAATTAGTGAAATTTTTGTTTTCGTTTCCTTCAACAGAATTTTTTTTATTTTATAAAAATAGAGCATAAAAACGGAAAGGAAGGAATTATTCTATTTAAATTTTTCTGTAGGTACTATTGTTTTTCTACCACTTTCCAATTAACATGCTAATAGCCCTAAACAGAAATGAATTTTAAAAACCAAGATTTTTTTTTGTTTTGTTTTGTTTTGCTTTTTTTTGACCACACCCGTTTGATGCTCAGGAGTCACTCCTGGCTAAGCGCTCAGACATTGCCCCTGGCTTGGGGAGACCATATGGGATGCCAGGGGATCGAACCGTGGTCCTCCCTTGTCTAGCGTTTGCAAGGCAGACACCTTACCTCTAGTGCCACCTCACCGGCCCCCAAGATTGGTCTTTAAACCTGTTTCCTTCCTTCCTCCCTTCCTTCCCTCCCTTTCTCTTTCTTTTCCTTCCTTTCTTTCCCTTCCTTCGTTTCCTTATTCTTTCCTTCCTTCCTTTCTTTCCCTTTTTTCCTTCCTTATTCCTTTTCCTTCCTTCCCCTTCCTTCCTTCCTTCCTTCCTTCCTTCCTTCCTTCCTTCCTTCCTTCCTTCCTTCCTTCCTCCCTCCCTCCCTCTTTTTCTCCCTCCCTTCCTTGCTCTTTACAATCTAATAAGGAAAGCCAAAATTCCTATCCACCCATGCATGATTTAAGAGCAACCCCAGATTCCACAGGGCATGGAAGCACAGCAGGCAGGAAAGGGAGGATTAAATGAAGCCTTAACTATAGAGTCTTTGCATACTGCTCTGCAGGTGGTGACTGCTTGAAATGGCAGTTACTATGATAACTATCATTGCCCTTGTGTTCAGGTTGCTCATTACCCACACTCACATGCATCAACACACACACATATATACACATTCTGGATCTCTATGGGGTCTTTGAGAACTGAAGCACCTCAAGATGAAGTGAAGATGCTGGAGATGTGTCAAGTTTTGTACTGTAAAGAAAGGGCGTGAATCAGGCTACCCATCATGTTTTGTGCGTATGATTTGGGGCTTCACTCAACTGTGCTTAGGGCTTACTCCTGGTTCAGTGCTCAGGGATCACCCCTGGTATGCTCAGGGAACCACACGAGGTACTGGGGATACAACTCAGGTCAGTTACAGACAAGGCAAACACCCCACCCGCTATACTATTTCTCTGGCCCAGACTACCATCTTGATCTTATTTGATTAGTGAATACCAAAAAGTATTCATATTTAGCAAATATGGTATAGATTATAGGAGGCAACAGGGATACCAGTACGAGGGTAAACTGGGAATGAAGCAGAGGGACCAGTCGGGAACTGAGAAAAGGAACAGAAGAAAGACACTTCTCAGCTCTCTGACTGCTAGCGAGCATTGAAGTAGCAAAATGTCAATCCAATAGAGAAGGAGAAATGCCAGGGGGAAAATTCACCAAGCTGGGACTGAACTAAAATAGGCAGAGAAAACTTCTGGTGTAAAGAAAGTATTTTTAAGAATCCAGATTCTACAAGCAAGAATTTCTCTGTGCTGTGAGTTATAAGCAGCCAATTAACCTGTTCCTTGTTTGCAGGCACCTTGGCAAGGCTTCGAGGATGACACTGTCTCAGTCTCAGCCATTTGAGATCTTGGGAGGGAACAAGAGCACTGGCAGGGAAGGTGGCTCAGAGTGATGGAAGTGTAACAGCCAAAAGACCTAATGGAGGTGAAGGGATGAATAGGCCTTAGACATACAAGATACTAAGCCAGGACAATGGCAGGACCTTGGGGTGATTACACAGAAATGATTCTGAAAGGCAGAAGAGAGATGAGCACAGAAGAAATACAAGCTTAGGGCTCAACAGCCTCATCCTGCTCCATCCTGTCTTGCTCTGTGAGCTCTGCATATGAATGCCCCTTCGTGTGTCTCCTTTTTATTCTTTTTATCCCCCCTAGCAAGTGGGGGTCACAAATGTTTTTTTGGTTCTTGGGCCATACCCAGTGACACTCAGGGGTTATTCCTGGTCACCCTATGATGCCCAGGGGTTAGTTACTCCTGGCCATGCTCTCAGAAATTGCTCCTGGATTGAGGGAAAGGTCCCCCAATGGGATGCCAGGGGATCCAACTGTGGTCCATCCTAGGTCAGCCACATGCAAGGCAAACCTCTAACCGCTGCACCACTGCTCTGGCCCCATTAGACCATATTTTACATCTCTGTGTTTATGTGTTGTTTGGCAACCACTAAACTGCAACGTGACCCACAGAGGTCAGAGAACATAGGGCTCAAGTATCTGGTTTGACACATCTCAGTCATTTACTGTGTGTGTAACCCACAGCAGATTTTTGAAGCTTCTCATCTTTAAATGGGAGGGAGTAACTATAGCATTATAATAGTACTGGTAGGCAGTTTACACTAACTCCATGGTGATCACTTTGTATGTGAGTGTGAGAGAGACAG
>PVKC010041556.1:0-12125 GCA_004027635.1 Crocidura indochinensis
AGAGAGAGAGAGAGAGAGAGAGAGAGAGAGAGAGAGAGAGAGAGAGAGAGAGAGAGAGAGAGAGAGAGACAGAAATAATGTTGTGGGGCCAATTGACCCCATGGTCCATCAGGGCGCTTGCTCACAGCTCTGGGACCCAAGTGCTTATTATTTTTCTCTGCTTGGAAAAGTTCTAGAAGGGACTTCCCTTTGAGCCAAGTTAATCTAACTTACATAGCACCTTCTCTTTCAGGAAAGAGAAAAGAAAAATCAGTGTGGGTAAAAAGAGAAAAAAACCAACATCTTTTCTATGTTTTCAAACAAATGACTGGGCATCAGACAGGGAAAAGATAACCGGTTTCTACTGGATACCAGGAATCCGGCAGCAGTCTTGTATAAGTAGTGGTACATACACCTTGCCCATCTCCAGGTCTAAGAAAGAGAGATGCTGGGGATAGGGGTGATTTAGAGCTAAAGAAACTTGCCCAGGATCATATTGTGGCAGTTGTGACACAATATGTATCCTCTGGCAGGAAAAGTGGAGCCTTTAGAAATTCCCAGGATTCCATTCCAGAATTCCCCTGAACACATTCCCAGAACAAACCCACTTACTCAGTACCCCTAGGGAGGTTCTATTCAACCACCCTTTCCTGTGCCCCCAGTTCTCACTGTTTTCGAAGCATAAGAATAAAGTAGCCACAGAAAGTGGAGTGGTCAAGCATACATTCACATTTACAAATCTGTTCTGACCTGGCAGCTTTTGTGCCTAGGCAGGGCTTGAGTTACCAGCATTGAGCTACCTGGGACATTGTTTTCTTGGAGATCTCAGAGTGTCTTGCCGTAGCTGACATCTCAGAACTGAACTCTGCAGAGAAAGGCACTGTAAGAACATCAGAGATGTGTTCCTGCCCCTTTCTATACTAAGTGATGTTCATGCTACTCAATGGGCAAAAATATGAGTTCCTCTGTGAAGAGCCCACAGAACTCTGGGGAACTCAGGCTTAGTATGAGAGCATTTCTTCAGGTCAAAGCTGTGGGTCCATCTGGACTTCTGTTCCCTCCTGTTTGCCCAGAAATCAGTCCAGCACAACCTCAAATCATCCTGTTTATCCTAGAAGGTTCCCACCATGGCTGATCTAAACCCAAGATGAGGGAATTCCTGCATGGAGAAATCCTACCAAGAGTAGCAGACAGAATAGCTGTCCTCTCTTCACCTTCATTGACCTACCTCAGAGCATGGTGTTCTCCATTCTGAGTCATTTTATTTGAATTATCTGATTTTACCAAAACCCTGGGTCATTTATTTCCATAAACAACTTTATAGTCTACTCTATCCCCTTCATATATTACACTTCAGAGACCACTGCCAGTCCCAAGATTACACTGCTTGTCACTCTTAGAGTTCCAGATTCCTCCCAAGCATGTCCATCCTCTGCCATAGAGTTGACCATTAGATTTGTGTGCAGATTTGTGCCATGTAACTAACTGGCGATGTAATTAACTGCAGTGTAACTAACTTGGAACAGGATGATTGTGGAAGCTCCACGAGGTAAGCATATGGCAAAAAGCATAGGTTCCCTATTTCTCCATGGGTGAAAAAGAGGTGTCATAAGCAACTATGTGAAGTGGTACTGGGGAGAGGATAGAAAGGCATCTTTGTACCTTTCCATTTAATTGCTTCATTTCATGTTTTGAAAATAGGACAGTGTTGCCATGTAACTACAATTCCATTGGAAATGGTCTAGAACACAATTAAAAATAACTTGGCCATAGGAGGAGTGAAGTGTGGAGGAAATAGTCCTAAAGAAATGACAAATATATAAAGGGTAGAGATACATAGATGGCTAGAGTGTCCTTTGTGGATTGAACACTGTCCATAAAGTCTAGGTCACAAGGTGGAAGAGACTTCCCTAAACTTTCTTCAGGGAAGCCAATAGTATGTCACAGAATTGATTAGTATCATTGGTAGATTTTTTTTAGTATCAGTCTCTCTTCTAGCTTCTACTATTCCCTTTGTCAGGAAACCCACCCCAAAAATGACTACAGAAGTAAGGTCACGAGGCAAGAATGAAAGGCTTCAGATATGAAGACAAAGGGCCATATAAAGCAAAGCAATTACCATGTGGACTTGTGCATTTAGTATAATGGAGTTTGTAGGAGTTGCTGGGAGCTATGGAAAAGTAGCAAGTTGCAGACATCTGAAGTGAGTGGCAGGTCCCTAGAACCCCAGAACTACTCCTGCTTTTGAGAAATTGTCATATTGACTTAATTGTCATATCTGCAGCTTGTTCAGGAAAAACTGGAAGTCAGAATTTTATATATGCTTTCTTGCTTCTTTGTTTCCTTTGTTAATATTAGCTTAAAAAAAAGGTCTTAAACCATCAAACAGGCAAAATAAGACCTATCTGAAAACCAAATCCAGCTCCTAAATGTAGCCTCAACTTTTCTAAATAATATCATCAAATAACTCAATTATTTCAGAACTAAGACCCTACAATCTGTTCAGCAACTTCCGCTGGCAGATTAAAATATTTACAGGAAGTCAGAAGCATTCCTGCTATTATAGCTATTAATCCTTGGAGCAATGCTTGTTCAACTTTATTTTCATTTATGACATGTACCATACATAGGAAAGGATTGTGGTCACACCCATGGAGTGCCCCCACCCTATTTCCACTAAGTAGATCTGTGGGGCTTGACCTTAATTTGTCATCTAAAAAAATTAACAGTTATAGCTTGTATGTGAATACAAAGTCCAGACACGATTTCAAGAAAGTAAATGTTAGAAATTATAGTATACAAGGCCTATTCAAAAGATCATTGTCAGGCCATGGCCCCTTCTCCCTGTGTGTGGGAATCTTTTTTTTTTTTATTCATTATCTCAGCCCACTTAGCATCCAGCTGATTTCCTCCCCATGTTTGTGTCAAGTAGAAACTGGAATTTCTAATTTTGTCTGAAGCCATCTTCTTACTTTTCAGCATCCTTGTCACATCCTTACTGGATCCTAGTTTAGCAAGAGGCTCCTCTTGTCTTGATGGAGCCCTGCCTTGTTTGGTGAGGTGCTTCTTCATTGAGAGCAGGCAGAAAACCCAAGGTTTCCCCTTCCCCCTTCAGTCTACTAAATATAACTTGTCTGTTCCAACTGTAAATACCAACAATTATCAGAGAGGAGAGGCAACTTGGGTTTAGTATTTTTCCGTTTTGTTTGAGGTTGACTGAATCCCACAGCAATGAAAAATCAATACTGTATTTGGCCAGATAGATATTATTAAGGTACCCAGATTAAATGAAACATACATAATAGTCCATTGATTTTTTTATCCAACATTTTGTAATTTAGTGTACAAGAAACAGAATTATTTTAAAGACACCAAGTGCTTGACTTGTCTGAGTATATTCCACAGCTTTTATATGAATTTATATTTCATCATCTCTTCTTATTTGTTTTTATAGATGTGTGTAAAAGAAGAGGTTCATAAAATGTTTCTTTTCTCACTATTTTTCCTCTCTGGCAACAACTCCCTTCTGCAAGGTTACAAGGCATTCAGAACATGGACTTTTGTAAAATATGAGATTCTTCAGCACTAGTCGACACTGCAGGAATCACAGTTTAAAAACCAATCACAAGATTAGACCACCTTCCAATTCTAAGTCTAGCCACATTTACAAGTCACATTAGCTGGGAATTTCCCATCCCAGTCCCCATGAGACAACGTTTGTCTCCCAAGACATCAATATTTGAAAATTCACAGCCACCTATTTCAATCTTAGAGAAGATTCCAAGCCAGGGGCCAGAGAGATAATACAGGGGTAAAGGGGTAAATTCTCTTTAAATACAGCCAATCCCAGTTAAATTCTCAGCACCACTTAAAAATCCCAGGCACAGCCTACTGTGATTCTTGAGCACAGTCAGGTATAGCTCCAAAACAGAAATCTACTCAGGGGTTCCACAGTTAGTCAGGCTCGTTGGCTTCCCTTTCTGAAGGTATTGATGGGGAAAAAAAAAGAGCCAATTATACCAAAACAGGTTAGCCACTAAATGAAAGCATATGCTGTGTTTCCCCTCCCTAGCCTTTTCTAAGGATCTGTTGAGGACCAGTTTCCTTTCTAGGTGAGATCACAGAGCTCACTTATGTCAATACTAGTGATGGCAGGCAGGTGTGGCAGAGAGAAACCAGGAGATTTTAAAAGAAAGGGAAAATGAAGACTCCAGTTAAGCAGGCCTCAAGACTACTTGTTAGACTTTGCCTAATCTGGCATAGATAAGTATATCACTGGGAGTTATCATAGTGGGGCAGCAGACATGCACCCACAGGAAGAACATCCCAGACAAGTGACACCCTTGAATCAAGCAACTTTAATGTAAATATAAATAAGCATAGAGAGTATAGGGAACACATTGTCTCCTCAATGAAAACAAATACATGAGTTTTATATCCTCGCATTCTCTAATGTGACGGCTCCCCACAATCACCACCATCAAAAAGAAAGGGAAAAGTAAAGAATATGAGCTCTTAATCCAGCTTTGACCACAATGCCATTAGAAACTTGCTTGTCTCCTAGATTCTTGATTCCGTTATGGTTTCCTGAGCTGCCACCAAAGCAATAAATACCTCCTTAGCATCAGGAGCAGATACCACATTACCCACTGATGCTGTGTGATCTAAAAGGCACCAGGCTCTTGCACTGGGCCAAGAGATTCAAATGGTAGTAAATTCTTCATTGTGTACACTCAAAGATAGACCACATTTCAGACAGTGGAAGAGGTTTTGTGCCAGGTCATGGGAGGTAATTTCAGTGGGAGGTCATTTGATCCACACCTTTCAATTTATGTCCTCCAAGCTTGGGACCTTTCTAAAGACACAGGAAAGAGTAAAAGGACCCTCATTCTGGTCAGGAGAGGCTGGAGGTAGAATATAGAATTGAGTTCTGGAACAAAGCCAAGATGGGATCAAATTGATGGTGTGGGGACAGGGCCAAGAACTCTATCCTTTCTGATTCTCATGTCATTCATCTGCATTGCTGAAAGGAAGTTGTAATCTACAAGCTGTCATCAACCTCGAAGACAAAGCATTTCTGGTTTCCTGTGGAGTTGAACCCCAAACTGAATTCATGGGAGAGGATGCTGGTCTTGAGAGTGAGTGAGGCTGCCCAGGTTTTATTAATCTCATGGTAACAAGCATGCTGAGGCCAGTGCAGTAAATTGAAAGGCAAGTAAAGACATCTAGACTCTGTGTCCACCTTCCACAGGCACAATGGAGAAGACAGTTCAGAGCTACTTATGCCCCTAAATCTACCACAATGTTCAGCCACCACAAGCTATACTATGAAATCCATCTATTTCTTTCATCCAAATTTATTTTGAAATCTCAAGATTTGAGGTTATTAGCAAGGTGATTAGAGCAACCTTATTCTGTGTCTAAAATCTTAGAATCTAAACAACTGCATAGACTCAAGGTACATAGTAGGGATTAGAAGCAAATTATTTCCTATCAGGCTCAGTATCTGGGACTACATGACCATATATGATCTAGTTATTCCCTCCACAGTTATCCAATTGTTCATATATTTTACAGATACCACCAAATGTGTTGAGCATCACTGTAGGAACAATCACATTGAAGGACACTGCCTATTTGGCAACCTAGAAACCTCCCAAGTAGAGTGGGGAAAAGCCTTGTTAGGTAACAAGCAATTTTAGATATAGTAAATATTGTGTTTAGCATGGCCAGAAACCCTGATTTGTCTGGTCCAGTCTAGTTTTCCCCTTTTTCCATTCACTGAATATACAGACACACACTGTGGGTATCCCCTTCCTAACTTCTTATTTATTCCACCTGAATGAATCAGAAACACCCACACCTAAAATGGGTGAGTAAAGGAAGCTGATTTGGGGGGAGAGGGGATAAGAAGGAGAGTTAGAATCAGCAAAGGATTAAGCATCAACAAAGAAGCAGCAGCAGCAGCATTAGCAAAGGAAGTCAGTCAGCAAGGAAGCCTGGAGAAGCAGCCGAAAGGGAGACAGAAAACAAAGGCAGAGAGAGCCAGACTGCGCTTCCCTTTCACACTCCTCTGTTTATCCCTACAACCTGGTGAGCAAGGGTCTTGTAAGATGCCCACTACCTACCCCAAAAACAGTACCCCTGCTTCCAGTCTGAGCACCCAGTGGCAGCAGGTCTTCAGTTACTAATATCAATTCTTCCTCCATTCAAGGCTGGCTGATGGTGGAATGCTCCTGAAGCCATTCACAACCTTCTGAGCCAACTATAATTTCCTGTGCATCCCTGCAGTCGCATGCTGTTGGAAAAGGGCAAGGGCAAGGGAATTAGTTTGCTGTGAATCACAGAAGAAGAGAACTTTCCATTTCCCAGATCACCTATGACACTATGAAGGTCTTTTCAAGATCTCTACTAAACTCTAAACACTTGACATTTATCAAGATACATAATAATTTTCATAATTTGGGGACAGAGATATAGCAGAGTGGGTAGGGCACTTACCTTGCATATAACTGATCCAAATTCTATCCCTGACAACCTATATGGTTACTCAGCACCTCCAGGAGTGATACCTGAGTGTAGAATCATAAACAATCCCTGAGCATAGCCCAAAAAGCCAAAAAAAAAAATTAGAATAATCTCAATTATTTAAAATTAATTATTAAATAACATTATCACCATATTGGTCATAGTCTAAGAAGTTAAAGCAATTGGTTCTTTGTGAAGTTTTGCTCCATGTGAGCAAAGAAGGTGATACAATGCTCAAAGAGCATGATTGTCTTGAGCCGAGGGAGGAATACCTATTATCATAGTAATGAAATCAGGCATGATCTACAGTGAACCTCTGGAGTCCCAAGTCAACTGCAAAAGTTTTCTTCTCTCCAAAAGTCTTCCTTTTGTAATCCAGAAAACTAACCTTTACATACAAAACCAGAGAATTTCAAACTCAAGTTTCATTTGTGAAATGGTTAGTCAGCCAGAGCCAAGATAGACCTTTCACAGAAAGCCTAGAAAGACACCTTGACCTGAGCATGCAGTTAAGTAGAACCTGAGCTGTAGATTCATATTTTCCTTAGCAGGCTTCAGGACCCACTGGGGATTCAGACTGTTTTTAAAGTGTGACAATTTGGTACAACAGGAGTTGAATTTAGTTTTTCTCCCATGCCCTCTCTGAGTAAAGCTGGAATTACAACAGTCATAATCAGGCATTTAAGCAAACAAAAATAATCATTTGAAAACTATTTTCTGTAAGTTCTTTAGTTCTCGATTCATGACAGTTCTGTCCAGAGGAAGTGTTCTATTTTTCCTGATTGTAGTACTGTCAGCAGCAGAAGCAATGGGCAGTTCTCTGTAATAAAATTAATTCCATTTCAGCTTTGCTTAGTAAAAATAAATCAATATAAAGCCTAAATCCATTTTTCTTCCAGAGAGACATCTGTGTTTCATTCAGGTCAAAATCTACTCACAAATACCATCCTAGTTCTACTTGAAGAAAGCCCAAGGTGTGATTTTGAGGCATTCCAGAAAAGCCAAATAGTTGATTTGGGGTAATGCCTTCATCACTAAGATTTCCTTTTAGTATCCATTCCTAAGAAGTCTCTTCTTTCCCAGGTTTCAGCACAAAAAAGTGGGAGGGGGGGGTTTGATTCTCCTCCTAAGTCCATGATTCTGGATTGAAGCCCCCAAATCTATAAACATATATTTTGTATAAACTATCGTTCCATGATCTTGAATAGGCCATTGAGGAGCTGAGCAGAAAGTGGAAACTTCCTGTTTGACAGGCAACAATGAGAACGCTTCCAAGCCATGCAAGAAAGAGCTGTACAGTCAGCGCCTTCACCGAACAAGGCCTCACAAAGATTGCAGGGATGATGGGTGCAGTCCAGTTGCCCCCACCCAACCTACCATTTCAGCCTCCTGAGCTTCCTCTGAAGGAATGAGGAAGAAATCACAAAGTGTGGAGCAACATACACCCCAACTTCCAAAGTCAACAACACTTCCAATGATGATCTCCTTAGCTTGGGTGAAAGAGCAGAAACTGTTTGGTGCACATGATGCCTGTCTGGACACCAACCTCCCTGCATTTGAGGGGTAATCAGCCAGGCCTCCTACTCCCTCACTTGCATATCCAACCCACAACTGCCCCCAAATCCTGCTCACAAAAAGAACTTCAGAACTGCAGTAGAGAGCAAGGAAGGGAGCACACTCGATCTTCTCTTGCCCTCTCTCCTTCCCTCTCTCTGTTGGTTTCTCTCTGTCTCTCTGTGTCTGTGTCTGTGTCTGTCTGTCTGTCTTTCTCTGTCTCTCTTTGTCTCTCTGTTTCTCTCTTTCTGCCTTCCTCTCTGCCTTTTTCTCTGTCTCTGTCCCTCTCTCTCTGTCTTTCTCTGTGTATCTCTTTCTCCTTCCTGAAAGCCATGTTTGCCTGTGCTTCATGTCTCTCTCCTCAAGGAAACTAGGACACAAATACTGGGACAAAATATTCTAGCTCAGCCATTGCCCAGGGCTGTCTCCAGGAAATTGCACTCAGCGCTCCTGCATGCCGAATGCTGGGTTGGATTCTGCATCTAGCACAAGCTCAGGAAATACCCTGCTCCTTTCCTTGGCAAGAGAGACTTAATAGGCTGCAGCCTCTGGTGCTGGCAGTGCAAAGCAGCCCAGACAATGTAAAAAAAAAAAAAGTGAGAGTCTCTATTCAAAGTAATGCTGAAGACTTTCTGAGGTTGGGTTGGACTGCAGTTTCCCAGACCCCAACCTAAGTTTTCCACTGCTGGGCAGTGTAGCCACAAGGTAGTGCTTTTTCTCTGTTTCCTCACTCATAAAAATGGGATTCAGAGACAATGATAAAGCCAGCTCCCAAATTATAAAAGATTAATCAGGGAATGTACTTAACATAGAATATCCTTATATTCTTATATCTCTAATACATATGTACCTTATATAGACTATACTTAATATAGAATATAGTTCATGCTTAATCAATGTTGAGCACCTTAAAACCCTAAAAATCTGAGGAAGGTATTCATAAGAGCCCAAACCAGCTGCTTTTGCTTCTAGCCTAGGTCTGAAAATCAACAATGTGATAGACTTTTTGAAGTTAGGGAAGTGGAATGGGAGTGGAGGAGTGGTAAAGAGGGATGAATAAACATTTCCCTGAAGAGGACATAGAGACAACCAGTAAACATATGAAAATATGTTCATCACTTATTATCAAAGACGTGTAAATCATATTGACAGTGAGGTGTCATTTCACTCCAGTGCAAATAACCTATTTCAAAATGACAGCACCCAGTGTCAGTGATGTGTGGTAAAAAAGAATACACATTTGTTGCTGGATGGAATATCTTCTGCTTCAGCATTTATAGATAACAGAATGGAGATCTTCCCAAAAAAGTAAGAATAGAATTTGTATCTGACCCAGAAATTTTACTTCTTAGCACAAACATGCCAAACACAGAAACATTCATTTGAAAAGACACATAGGCACCTGCATTCATTGCCATGTTGAGTACTATAGCCAGGATGTGGAAACACCCAAATGTCCAGCGGCAGACATATGGATAAAGAATTTGTAGTCTATATACACAATGAAATCCCATGTAACTGTAAGAAAAGATGAAATCTTGCAATTTTCTGCCTCATAGATGGAACTGTAGGAGATCATGTTAACCAAAACAAATACTGGGTGATCTCATCCATCTATGGTCTAAATAGAGACAAAGAAAGAATAGACAGCATCAAGTAGTGACAAACACTTTTCCTTGCAGTACAAAATGGGGAGAGATATTGGGGTGGAAGAGGCAGATGAGAAGGAACATAAGTATAATGGTTAGGTGCCTTAAGCACTTTGGTGATGGTGAGTGCCATAAGTATATGCCAAAACCATGAATGTTAATACTATTATAAACCTATTCACTAAACCACAATAATAAATAAAAAGAGATTTGAGAATGGGAAGGAATGGAAAGCAATGCTCCATAGCACACAGGGAATTGTCTGGTTGTTACACACGGTTGTTTTCTCATCCTGATTTGAGTCCATCCATCAGCCTCTGGGGGTTATCTGAAGCCTTCTGTTAGGGAAAGGAGTCACTCCTTTTGTCAACATAAAGTTCCACATATTAGACAGTTGCTGTATAAATGAATACTTCCATTTACAGTGGCTGATTGAGGATCAATTGTAGAGAGTTCCACAGGTTTCTTATAGCCCTGGGTCCTGTTAGGTTAGAAGACACCCATAAGAACTGGTTTCTTACCACATTCCAGGTGCTAAGACAGAAAATAGGGCTGGCAGAGTCTTCAAATCATCTTATTTCTGAGAAATTTTCCTTTCTTTTACCCCTAGCTACTGCCTCCCGATAACAGAGGTATGTAAATGAGGGCATGGCTCATTGTGCTAAAATATTTAGAGAAGAATTCTAACTGAAGGTCACAATCATTTCAGCCTTCTTGATTCCTGAGGGCGATTTCAAATTGGCTTTCTAAAAAGAGGCCAGGAGCCGAATCCCACAGAAATTTCTAGGGCTGGCATTAAATGAATCTTGCACAGAACTCCTAGCAGCGGTTAGGTATTAACAAGGAGAAAAAGAACAATTATCGTTGGGGACTCCAAGTGCCACTTTATGTCACTTTAAAGAATGAATAGACTTCCAGCTTCACTCTGCTGTCTGCTCACAATTACAAAGCAATGGTAAATAATCATGGCAAATGGAAGGTTTGATTTAGGAGAGTGAAATTGTATTACAACTCGGTGCTTTCTCTTCCTCTTTTGTGGCCAGCAGGACAGCTCCCGCTACTGGTTTGGCTGAGGTCCAGATCTGAGCCTTTCTGAGAAAATGGCCCCTGTATTCTTCATTAAAGTGGGTACACAAGCAATCACAGTAAACCCTCCAAAACAGCCTTTATGAATTTTTTTTACAAGGAAAGAATAATCATGAGGCATGCATGAATTCACTGTCCAGTGGTTTTTATCAGCTCTCATCCACTAATCACATTTGTGAGTGATCTTCAGAGGAACTGCATCTTTCAGAAATTTTTTTCACCCTGGTTTCTGAGTATACCATCTGAAATCTACCCCCAAACAGATGTATTGGTAGGGTGGATTCAGGTGGGAAGCCCCTCTTTTTTCATCCTTTATTCAGTTACAGTGTGGAAGAAAGTTGGAAACTCCCTTTGATAGGTGTCTAGACCCCCAAGCAATGAAGACTTTGATCTAAGGTCCCAAAAGCATTTTATCCCAAAGTACATTCATTTCATCTTGCAACTCAAGAGAGACAGGTTTTTCCAAAGTGATTTGAGTATGGGTACATGGCTGGGGCACATACAGAGAGCTGCAGGTGTCCAAGGAGCCAGTTATCTGTGATACTCTGTCTCAGGAGACGGCCCCTCAGAGCCTGCTCAGTGCAGCTGCCTCCTCCCTCTTTCCTCACGAGTAGAGCTTTTTATACAGGAAAAATATAATGGGCAACAGGGGCTGCCCTAAGAGACCCTAGAGCGCTGAAACCCATGGTTTGGTTTCCGTGCTTTCCTTCTGGGGCCTGTCCACCCTATTCGTCTCTCACACTCCTGTCCTCAGTGCCCCCAATCCAGTGTCATTTCCTCAGTTTGATTTCTTGCCCACTAAATCCCAAAGCAACTCAGATTTCAGATAATACCCTTCTCAAAAGAATTTTCATGTTAACAGAAAGCTCTAAGTCTTTCTCAAGTCTCAATTCCACTCAACAAACATTGAGAGGACTCCTGTTTGGCGAGCAAGCACCAAGCACGGCAGATACAGAAGGACTGTGAGCAGCCAGTGGCATAGATTCCAGGCTGGAACACAGGATTTACCTGACAGAGCCCCAAGTTCGATCACTGGCACCCCAGAGTCCCCTTAGCACCACCAGAAGTGACCCTGAGCTTCAAGTCTGGTGTGAACTTCACAGTTTTTAAAATTGTAAGCAAGGTTTGAGACACTGCCCCTCCTCCAGGGAAGTCATCGTTCAAAGGAGAGATGAAATGTAGGCAAATAATCTGCTAGACTTTGATCAGTGTAATCTGATAGAACTGTGTGAAGGTCTATAGCAGCCCCAGTGAAGAAATTCCCTATTTAGTATTAAGAGATAGAGACAAAGAAAAGGTATCATGTGGGTTGAACTGTGAATCCATTTG
>PVKC010041557.1:0-12158 GCA_004027635.1 Crocidura indochinensis
AGAGAGGTGGGTGAAGGGGGTAGGGGAGGGGACAGTAGTCCTTCACACTCCCACCAAAAGAAAGTGGGGCTATTTTGGCTCTCCCCAGCAGCTTTCCTTCCTTTTCAACAGTCCTCATTTTCCAAATTGTAGGAAGTTTACCATGATACCATAATGCTCATAACTTTCGTTTGCTTTTAGGAAAGGAAACAGGATGTTCAAGAACTGCTGAACAATAGTTCACAATATATACTCCCTTTACAGGGCTCAATAACATATCACTTAGTTTTCTAGAAGGCTCTATACACAATCTAATCTATGAAGTCTTTCCCTAGTAAAGTTTACCCTCACCAATCAGGAATGGGGCAAAAAATAGAAAACCTTTACAGTAGACTTGCCGGCTGTAATTTATTTAATTTAATTTAATTTAATTTAATTTAAAAGCATTCTGTGGAGGTCAAAATGGTGGCGCAAAGATAAGGTGCTTGCCTTACACAAGTCTGACCTAGAATGGACCAGGGTTCGAACCTCAGATGTCCCATATGGTCCCATAAGCCAGGAGCGAATTCTGAGCGCATAGCCAGAAGTAATTCCTGAGCATCACCAGGTGTGGCCCAAAATCAAAAATAAATTAAAAAATAAATAATAAATAAATAAATAAATAAATAAATAAATAAAAGCATTCTGACCCATTTCACCTGGGTCTGCTTTTCAATTGTAACCCATGAATAGATCCTTAGAGTCTGTTGATATTGACACATAGTATATATGTTCACCATATCAACATCTGTCTAATTTTCATATGTAACAGACATAATATTAGTGTCATGGTATAGAGTCCCCATACAGTGCTTATTACCATCACTTGGATTTTTAGACTTGAAAATTATGATTGTTTTTAAGAATGCTCTATACACAACTTAATATATGAAGCTTTTTTTCAGTTGAGTTCTCTCTCAACAACCATGACTAGCCTAAAAAATGGAAAACCTTTACATCAGACTTGCCAGGTTTATTTTTTTTTCTTTTTAAGTGTTCTGTCCCATATCATCTAGGTCAGCTTTTCAAATGTAACCCATGGATCGATATCCCCTGTGTCTGTAGTAGATGTATGCTCATGAGTGTATGTGTTCACCATACCAATGACAGTTTAATATTCATCTGTAATAGATATAATGTTTATGTTGTATATGTTCTCCCTGCTATCATAGATAAGCCCTCTTTCCCCCCTTTGTTTACCACCTTACAAATCCTTTTCTGCTCCTCCATGTTATTTCCCCACATTTAAACTTTTTGACCCTTAGTCTTTAACTCCTCATGACAGAGCATTCTCCCCACCCCAGCCAGACACCAACCAGCTCCCAAAGTGAAAAGATAGGTTCTCAGCATGAGAAGAAACCAACACTCTGCTACTATTTATTTGTTCTTTGTGCTCCCTCTTCCTTCACCCACCTTTACCATGGACTTTTGCTTGCTACCAGATTTGTTTGCTGAGAATTCCCTGCTTGAGGACATTTCCTAATATGTGACTGCTAGAAGACATTTCTCCTTTTACTCCACAAAACCAAATCACAGATTGAAGCTACACTCTAGATCTTACCCCTCCTCCAACTATTTCAAAAGACTTAAAGGGGACATATACATCTCCTTTGAATATCTCTTTAGATGCATTCATTTAATAAAAATAATGTTTATCAAATATCTTCTTATGTAGCAGTAATTTGCCCCATCTTTTAGATATATTTAGTACAAAATTCTATAAGATAAATCTGTTTAGAGGTCATGTAAGAAAAAGGTTATGGGAATTGTTGGTATTGATACCTCGGCCCCCATATGTACCAGTTATACATTGTGTCATTTTTCCTTTTTGCATAGGCACATTAAAATGGGAAAAATTTACACATGCAAACAAATTTTTATCTAACAAAGATATGAACACACAAAATTTTATACTGCAATGGGACCTTATACACCCTGAACACTTGGCATAATGACTTGACTTAGACTTCAGTAGATAGAACATTGACCATTCACCCCAGAAACATGGATACCATCTAAGGAAACAATCATGGTTTCCTACACCATCACCAAGAATAAAAATTCTTCCAAGGTGCTCACTTAGGTAGCACATATACTGAAATTGGAACAATACAGAAAAGATTATCATGGCCTCTACTCAAGGATGACACACAAATTCATGAAGCTTTCCATATTTAAGATGTGAAAACTCAAAAAGAAAATTCTACCAACGAAGGCCCTACTACCACTATGGCACCAACTTACTCCAGAGAGGGTTCTTCTGACCTCCCGGTGACTGGTAACAGCAACAGTCCACTTTTAGGGCAGAATTATCTGCCCTAATGCTACCTGATGGTGAAGTGAAACCAGAAGAAGCTACCCATCACACAGATTTTGACAGATGACCTGTATAGAAACCAAGATCTATAACTGCAGAAATCTGACAACAAAAACTGGGATGGTGAAGAGCTGTTACTGGGACCACAGAGAATGACTATGGATTGGACAACCTAGTATACCTGGAGCTTGCAGTTGGTCTTATGCCAGAATATTTGATGCTAATGTTCCTCTGATTTTAGGCCAAAGGGTTTTCCTTTCGATTTCTCCCTATTTTGCTGGGCCTATGCAAACAACAACTGACACACACACACACACACACACACACACACACACACACAACACACACACACACATCTTTTCGTTTTAGTGTATCTCCTATCTTTTAAAACAAAAAGGAACTTACTAAACCTTCTGCCAAGTATTAATTACTTTATTGGTCATACAATAATTTTCACCAAAATATTTGCTAATGAACTTTTTCTTCTTTTTTTCCATATTATTTAATACCTTCACTCTGTCATTCTGAAACAAATATATTATGATCAGTTATGTCAACTGTGATACATCTTCTTTTTTCTTTCTTTTTTTTTTTTTTGATTTTTGGGTCTCACCTGGCAGTGCTCAGGGATTACTCCTGGCTCCAAGCTCAGAATTGCTCCTGGCAGGCACAAGGGACCATATGGGGCACCGGGGTTCAAACCAATGACCTTTTTGCATGAAAGGCAAACGCCTTACCTCCATGCTATCTCCCTGGCCCCGTGATACATTTTCTTTAAATAAATAAATTAAAAAATAAAAATAAATAGTTTAGTATTTTTTAGAACCTTTAAAGAACTCGCAGAAAGTTCTGGATTTTTTTCTAATTGGCAAATCACTAAATGTCAATGTCTGCTTATGCACACATAATACAATTTAAAGTATCATTATCATAAATTTCTATTAAAGCTTGTGAAATATTTAGTAACAACAAAACTATTTTTTAAAATCAAACAAAATTTATCACACGCAGAGACAGGCTAAATAGATAGATATCCGTGAGATAATGTATAGATGGGATGGAAGGTGACAAGTTGATTCTTAATTCACAGTATTTATTTAAAAATACTCTTTTATGTCTTTGTACCACTAAAATATGTATTGAGCTAATATATCATCAGTATGGAATGTACAGGGAAGAAACTTTTTTGATTATTTACCTTGATCAGGAAATTATCAGTGCATCAAATGCATGTTCTTTTAATACCACAAATTCATTTTTATTAGTGCCTAACAGAAACTTGGATGTTTCTTCAAACCTACTCAGTGTTACAGTTCAGATATCCCTCATTATTTTGTAGCATAGCAATTAAAATTTATACAAGTTTATAGATTTTTATACATATCATAAATCATGTTTTATATTACCATTTTATTAACCATATTAATTTAGTTATTTATTTAAATAAAGACATTTATCTTATATTCATATTTATACATTATAATCATATCATACAATGTTATATAATATTTAATTACATTCCACTTTTATTTTTTTATTATTATTTTTGGGGGGTTTGGGCCACACCCGTTTGACACTCAGGGATTACTCCTGGCTATGCACTCAGAAATTGCTCCTGGCTTGGAGGGACCATATGGGATGCCGGGGGATCTAACCACGGTTCGTCCTATGCTAGTGTTTGCAAGGCAGACACCTTACCTCTAGCGCCACCTCTCCGGCCCCCAATTTTATATTTTTATGTAAGATAAATGATTACCTCCTTCCTATCTCCTCCTACAAATGGAATTTGCCATGGTGAATCAGTCAGCTTCCATGACTTCAAGGTTGTATGTCCACTTTTTCCTCCTTTGTTTATATTGTATATCCCTTCCCTTGTTATATCAAGTGCATATCTTATCCTTTAAATAGCCAACTATAAATAGATCAGAACAATGCAACTTTAAACATTCCCTCCAAGTTCTTCAGAAGTCAAATTATGTCAAAATGCCCAAAATTCTCAGTGTAACATTGAACTCCTAGGTGTACTTGCTTGACCATCATCATTCTCCATCTGCTTCAATGTGTCTTCAATTCCATTATCACATGGAATTCTCAAGACTAAGTCATCAACTATCATGACATCAGACCTATCGGACAGTTCTGTTTATCTCTTCCATGGCTACACTGTGGTATTTCATTAATCTGACTGCTATTCAGAGGGCAAAAGACTTAAGTGATCTACCACTACCACCCTTTTTAGAAAGATAAGTAATCAAGATATTCCCGAACATTGACCTTCTTTAAGCAAACAAACCAATTCCACTCCCCATCACAATCTGACCCACTTTAGAAAATCACTCCCTTAGTCACCACTAACACCTACTTTATCCTTCTCTGTTTCTAGTCTCTTCTCCCTCCCCTTCACTTAAACAGAAACTTTAACCCTGTGTATTTTTCCTGTGTTTCTCATATTGCATATACTCATTTCATATGTTTAGAATGTATATCTCTAAATCACTCAAAGTTGAGATTTTCCTGATGCATATTTTTACCTGTAACAATTTATGATTTATACCTCTTTAAAATGACCATCCAGGGAATGAAAAATTGTATGACAATAAGATATCACCTCACACCTGATTAGATGGCTCTCTCAAAAGAGACAAAAGGCAAGTGTTAGAAAGAATAAAGGAAAGATAATCTTTGTGCACTGTAGTGCTAATGGAAATCTTTTCAGTCACTTATGCCTAATAGAAAGGAGGTTTCTTTTAAATTGAAAATAAAGTACTATATGAATCAGCAACATGCTTAGTATTTTGAATTTTATTCAAAATTTATTATTATTATTATTATTTTGAATTTATTTCAAAATTGAAATCAGTAGCTCTTAGAATTACTACTTTCAATATTTATGCAAAACTATTTCAAATAAAAAAGAGATAAAACCAACTGCCTATAATTGGATAAATAAAATATATTTATTGGGGCTGGAACTATAGCATGGCGGTAGGGCATTTGACTTGCATGCAGAAGGACAGTGGTTCCAATTCGGTATCACATATGGTCCCCTGAGCCTGCCAAGAGTGATTTCTGAACATAGAGCCAGGAGTGAACCCTGAGCACTGCCGGGTATTGCTTAAAAAGTTACTTAAAAACCAAATATATATATATATATGTATGCATATTAAATTTGTTTATAAAATATGGCACCCTGAGCCTCTCAGGAGTAACTTCTGAGTGTAATGCTAGGAGTAACCTCTGAGGACCATCCAAAGCAGCAAAACAAACAAACAAACAAACAAACAACCACAAAAGCCTCCAAGTCACCCCTTCCCTTCCTCACAGGGAACAAGATGGATAGACTGAGGACATGTACTTACATCTATCATTACAAAACAAGCATTTATCTGATATTTTAAAGAGGCAAGGAAATACCCAAAAGATCAAGTTACAGCAAGCAAAAATGAAATGTCAAGATCCAGATCTTGGGAAGTTAAAATTCCCCAAATTTATGTTCTAGTACTCCCATAGAATCATGGGTTTCACTGACAGTGTCTTGTAAATTCCCAGCAAACATTAGCGACAAATCCTTTTTTGTTTCAGGGAGGAGACAAGAGAAATATCCATCTTTAACTAAAACCAGATCATGTTCATGGCAACGCTTTGACTTACAAGGAGAAATATTTAATAGACTCATCAAAATAGAAAAATTAAAATTAAACAATTTCTTTTCCCTTCTCTATGTCCCGCTCCTTGAAAGTAAATTAAATTAAGATGATACATCACATTCTAAAACTCAAGAACAGTTTAAAAGTAAAGCAAGTCAAAGAAATAAAAAAAATTATCCCATGGGAGAGACTTTTAATATAATTGAAAACAGGTAAATAAAAGATCAAAAATCAGTTCTTTGAAAAGATGCATAATATTTAGAAATCTCTGAGTAGTAGAATCAAGAACAAAAGTGAAGATGTGAATGAGACTATCGTCATAATGTCATCAGCAATAAAGAGAAAATAAGAGACTCTTATGAACAATGCCATTACGTTTTTAATTATTAAACTAAATGAAGCATTTTTTGAATATGCTTACCCCACTAATCAAGGATTGAAAAATATAAGCATTTGACATGACATTCTACTGATAGACTCATTATGGCCTGCATAAGTCAAGACCATAACTCCAGTGCTTCAGAAGTGGGCTTTGCGTTAATCCCTGAATGTTACTTAATAATAGTAGATTGATATTGATTCATTAACTATTGCAAATTCACTGTAGTCATGATTGATGCTAATGAGTGAAATCCTGTGCTGGATGAGGAAAAGTGTCTACTCAAATTTTCTGAAAATCCAAAACACGTTTGACACAAAAGCAATTTCCCAGTAAAAGTAAAACAATGCATTTATGAATCTTTATTCAATTGCCTTTTTATGGTGAATGGGATTTCTACTAATCAATGATTAGATCGTCTCATTTGGTAGGATTTTTGTGGTGGAAGTAAACATACACACACCTCAATCCATTTAGATTGTATTTAATGTTATTGGTTATTATAATTTTGGATTACTTTTGACTCTATTGCCTGCTATTCCATTGTTATCCTAGTAATGTAAAATCACCCTCTTTTCCACTAGAAACACTTTTGCTCAGTGGAATGGACTAATGTAATTTTAGTCTTCTACTTACTAGCAACGATCAGAGAAAATATCTTTAAGAATGCATTTGGCTATGTTGATTTATGTCAATAAGTACCTTACTTAAGCTCACTAAATGTAATGCAAGCTCTGTCTACAGACAGCAGTATTCTAACCATCTGAGGGGAGCTCCAGTATCAGACTCCATTTTTAAATAAGGCATTGTCTTTTCAAGAGCTTCCTGCCTTCCTGTCCTCCAGGGAATGACATTTTGAAGCAGTTGTGGCAGCCACACTGAGGTAAAGACTGTAATTGAGGAAATGATGTAAGTTATGAAAGTCCAAATGGAAAAAATTCTGGGTAAGGCAATGAGAACATACATTAGTTGGAAATAATGGACAAGCAAGGTGCTGGATTTCACCAGTGTCTTTACCCCACACTTTAAATAAAGATGGAAGGGCCAGACTGATAAACCAGTGGGTAGGGTACTTGTTTACATGTGGCTGACTTAGGTTGCTTCCTTGATATCCAACTGGCTTTCTGAGCACCATCAGAGGGATTCTTGAGCACAGGGCTATAAAAAAACTCCTGAGTACTGCTAGCATGCAGATACCCCTCAAACAAAAATGATTATGATGGTGATAATAATAAAATAAAGTATTTGGTGCCAACTGTCATTGTCATGGTGAACCCTTTTATATCCTAACTGCAATACTGACTCTTTGTTGCAAGCTCCCTGCCATGGACTGGTCCTCCTGTCCTTCATCTCTATTGTGTTTAGATATTATTACCATACTATCTTTTACTTTGCTTATATCCCACAAATGAGTGAGATTATTCTTAGTCTATTCTTCTCCCTCTAACCTATTTCACTCAACATAATAATCTCCATGTCATCCATGTATAAGCAAAATTCATGACCTCATTTTTCCTAATAGCTGCATAGTATTCCATTATATAAATGCACCACAGTTTCTTTATCTATTCATCTTTACTCAGGCAACTGAGCTGTTTCTAGATTATGGCTATTTTAAATAATGCTTAAACAAACATAGGAATGCTAAGAGCTTTTCTGCATGGTGTTTCTGGGTTCTCAGGGTATATCCCTAGAAGTGGTATTGCTGGATCAAATAGAAGCTCAATGTCTTTGATCTGGGGTATTGAAAGAGGATAAAATAATATACATAATATCTCTTCATTAACAATAGTACAGATCACAATGTCAAAAAGAGGAAAAATGAGAGAGAGAAAAAAAGGGAGAGAGATGTGAAATACCTGCCCAGAAACAGGCAGAGGTGGGAGCGTATCATAAACACTGGTAATGGGAAATGTGCACTGCTGAAGTGTGGTATACATTTTTTGACTGAAACTCAATCATGAACAATTTTTTAACCATAGTGCTTAAATAAAATAATTATTATTAATAGTAAATGAATATTGCAATAGAAAAAATTAATCTTCACTGAAGAATTTTGCTGGAGAGTATTTTGGTACTACCCCATATGTAGAGACCTAAGTCGTTTTTAAAAGTGCAGCAGCAAGTCTGTATTGACAAATTTTAAAAAAATAAGGTAAAAGCAGATAATAGGTAATAATTCAATGTCAGCTGAAAGTTCTCCTAAAACATTTGTGCTATCAGAATACCCAAGGGTAATGAGCTATAAATATGTAGACATAATCTACATTCAATATAAATATAATCTTAAATTTTTAACAACCCAAACCATGCCTTTTATTTTTGTTTGATTAAAAGTTATTGCATCTAGGAGTCCTCAAACAAAAAACATACACATGATACAGCTGCTGTTTTCTCCCTTTTATTCAAAGAGCAAAAAAGCCAACTCTTATAGATAAACTGCCATGATGTGAATGTAGATGAGAATGTTAGAATAGTTCCTTGGACATTGAATTCATGAAGTAAATTATAGAACATAATGAATTCTCATTGGACTATCCCCAGTGGCTAAGAGCACAGAGTCACAATGGACTGGCTACAGATGAAATTTAGACACAGAAATGAAGGATCAGTTGAAAGTATCCCTTAAACTCTGAGAGCAAATTATCTAGAGGTCTAAAAAGTCATCATATGAGCTCCCAAATACCAAAAAAAATATATTGTGGTCCATGAGCACTTGCCAATAATGATGTTGAGGGTAATAATAATAATAAATACTAGCAGTAGTAATGATAATACCAATCCTTGGGACAAGAGCGATAGTACAGCAGTAGGGCATTTGCCTTTCACATGGTTGATCCAGGATATACTTCAGTTCAATCCCTGGCATTCCTATGGTCTCCCAAGCCAGGAATGATTTCTAAGAGCATAGCCGATAGTAACCCCTAAACATCACCAGATGTGGCCCCAAAACAAAACATAATAATAATAATTAATAATAATAATAATAATAATAAAAAAAAAAACCAACCCTTCAGTAATACAAGTAGCTAAAAAAGTTACAAGGTAAATTTACCATATTAACACTAATTACATCTAGAAAGAGTTGTCACATGATCTTTGAACAGAGAATTAGGGGACTAAACATCAAAATTAGGGAATAAAACATCAGAAGTAAATTTATTATATAATTATATTTGTTAACTAGACATTCTCAGTATATACTCTTCTCATCTACTAGACTTAAGATTCTTTAAATCAGGTCGGAGAGATAGCGTAGAGGTAGGGCATTTGGCTTTCATGCAGGGATCATTGGTTGGAATCACGGCATCCCATATGGTCCCCCCATTAGCCTGCCAGGAGTGATTTCTAAGCGAGGAGCCAGGAATAGCCCCTGAATGCTGCCAGTTGTGACCCAAAACAAAACAAAACAAAAAAAAAGATTCTTTAAATTGCTGCAAAAATAAAGATAGATTGGCTTTTGTGATACAAATTTATAAATAACAAATGTGGTTTGTGTCTCTTATTTTGTTTTCCTTCTGAGAACAGAGAACCAAGCATTACTTGCAGAAGTAACTTTGATATATTTCTTGTGGATTCTTCTCCATATGCTGTCACATAATTATCCACCTACTTGTTCAAGTCCTCAAAAATCAAAGTTGAACCAAAACATCTTGACTGTAGCCAGAGAATAAAGACAAACTGAAAGAAGTTGAAAAAAATTGGGATTTTTGAGAAAATCATCAAACAGAAGAAAAAACAGAGGATACTGGGTTAGTAAGATTTTTGAAGTACTAAAAGAAAAGCAATGTCATAGTATTCACCTACAATTCTAAATGCAACAGAACTGTCAAAATAATACGGGAAAAATTATGTATGATTTTTAGAAAATGAGAAAATCTATGGCTAGCACAATGGCCCAAGAAGAAATTTAAAAGTATTCATATTAAGAACACTGAGATAAGTGAATATGTCATTCAAGAGTATGATCTAAAGTAAATTTTCAAATTACATACAAAATTTAATAGTTAAAGTAAAAGTAAATCTAAGATATTTTAATTTTATTTATTTGTTCATTTTTGGTTTGAAGGCCACACCTACCTGCCCACTGGGATTACTTCTGACTCTGCTCAAGGATCATTCCTAGTGGCACTGGGGATCATATTAGGTACTGGAAACCTATGAAATAAATTCACTGATATATTTCCAATCCCAGGTAAGTGGATCTGATGCAGGGTACCTGCAGAGAACTAATACATTCACCCAGTCAGAAGAGAATCATGGAGTCAGTGGCTTCTCACCTTGTGATCTCTCTTTGTACCAAACCAGATTGAACTTTCAACAAGGTGGGGAGGGTAGATTGAGATCTAGGTGAACTTTTACAATTAAAGGTAGAGTGAAAAGGAAGAAGAAATTGAGTGAATGCCTTTTTGGGGTGGGGGGTAATAGCTGGGTATCATCTCAAAAATCCAAATAAGGGCCAGCAGCATGCAAGGCAAGCCCTAATTCCTATATTAACTCTCTTTCAATTACATAAAAGCTACTACAGTCACAGTCTTAAGTAAAGTATGCTACCTATTCAACATAAATTATACTACCTACTGAATATTTTATATTCAATATAAAATTACATATAAAATTAGGACTTTTGGTTGATAAGGAAATGGACTGAAAATATTAAACTAAAATTCACAGGTTTCAATCACTGAGCTTATATTAGATGTGCAATTTTATGGAATAATTAGGAAATAAAAGCAGATCTTTCATAAGTTGGTTTGGTACCAGAATAAAGAAAGACCCAAAGAGCCAGAGAGATTGTAAAGCTGGTACGAAGGATAAAGCAAGTTGGGTACTTGATTTTCACACTACAGACTAAGGTCCATTCTCAGCACTCCATGTGGTCCTCAGAGCCTGGAACTATACCAGGAATTATTATTGAGCTCAGAGCCAAGAGTCATCCCTGATCATTGCTGGTGTAGCACAAAAACAGAGAGGAGGGAGGGTGGGGGGAAATAGAGAGACAAAGAGAGCATCCTTCCCTTGTTTTCTGCCAAGTATGCTTTCACAAACACAAAATCTGCTGACAACTTGAGGTTGGAAATCCAGTCTTCAGAACATGAGAAACAAATGTTTGCTGCTTAAGCCATCTAGCTTATGAAACTTTGTTAGAACATTCCAAATGTGCTAATACATATGAACTAAGACACACATAACAATGAATTACAGTGAAGACAGAAAGGTTGTGTAATCCATAGGTATGGACTTATAGTTGTTTAGATACCTAGAATAATATTTTGCTATTAAACTTAATCTTGGTCTTAATAAAGATGTCTGTTGTCTAAACTATAGAAAAAGAAGCACAAACCATGAAATAATGGTGGGTGTAAAATAATGTATAATTAATCTGATGTAGAAATGAGTAAAACATAAAATATGGGGCCAGAGAATCATTTCAGGAGTGCAGATAGTACTGTCACTGAAAATGGTCTCTCTCCCAGCACCACCAGGAGTGGTGTTGGAACACCCGAGTAGCTGTTGTGCTATGTCTCATGCTTTCCAACTATGTGTGCCCTCAAAAACAAAAGAAATAGAGTAGATGTCTCAAAGTAAAAATATAAAGAAGGACCAGAGCAATATTATAGCGTGAAGGGTATTTTCCTTGCATGTGACCTACCAGAGTTTGAGACCCACATCCGCTATAGTCCTCTGAGTTCACAAGGAGTAATTCTCAAGTGCAGAGCCATGAGTAAGCCCTGAGCATCCCTGGGTATGCATCCAAAACAAAACTAAATAAATAGTAATAATCAAGATGGTAAAT
>PVKC010041558.1:0-12127 GCA_004027635.1 Crocidura indochinensis
TCGAACCGCGGTCCGTCCTAGGCTAGCGCAGGCAAGGCAGGCACCTTACCTCCAGCGCCACCGCCCGGCCCCGTATTTTTTCCTTTTCAAAATAAGTTTAAAATTAGTAGTAAACTGGTAGAAAAGAACCATGTTTCAAATTTTATTCCTTAAAAGACTAGGATATGGCTCAGAGCTAGTGCACGTAACCTTACAAGTAAGAAGTTTTGGATTTGATCACCTGTACTACAAAATCAAAACAAAACAAAGCAAAAATATTTTAATCCATAACTTAGGTGATGGGATTGTCCTTCCCTAACTGGAATTCAATCTGGGTTAGATAAAAAGCCTGAAATTCAGGCACTTTGGGGAGACTTAAAGTATTAAGGAGAATCAACTTTTTGCTAACGTAATAACATTGTATTTACCAGAAATTCAAAAGTAAGATTTGTGATTCAAATAAGTACACAACAAGTATTAGAATGCATACTAGTTATCCCCAGAGAAATGTGTAAGATCCCATTTTCTGGGGAAAAAAAAAGTGGGGAATCAAAATCAAATTAACTTGGAGGTTTCTGATTTGCTAAGCAGTATATCTGAATGTGAAGTCGGCACCAATATTTTTAGGGCTGAAAAAAGAGGAGGGGGAAAAGCTAGTGTTTAATGTATGTGTGGTACCAGGAAACAAACCTATCCATGGATGAGTTCTACCTCTAAGCATATCCCTGACTCTAATGGCTTGCCTTGCCTTATATGAGTTTACTCTTTAATGTTTAAGGAAAGTCCATTTGTGAGAGAGTCAAATACTCAGCACCCTTATAAACTTCATTCCAATTCTGAATTCAGCACTTAAAACCTAATAGTTCAAAATGTCACCAATACTGGAGATTTGCCTCCAAATGTATCTTCATAAGAACATATGTGATTATATATATGACATATATAGTCACTGCTATAAAATTGTATATCATATAAAAATATATATAACATATGTAATTACTAGGTAACCTGCTATAAGAAGTGTGAATTCTTTCAGAATTTCCATTAATTACACTTTAATGTGAATGTGTAAGAGAATATGGCTTTGAGGCAATTGCCTTGCATGCAGCATATCTGGTTTGATCTTTAACAATTCATGTGGTTCAGGAGCACAGAGCTAAAAATTAGCTCAGAGACTCCCAGGAGTGGCAAAATAAAAGTAAGTATGACATATTCTTCCTTCTTCTTCAAATCTTAAACTTTAGACACTATTATTTAAATTACTAGAATCCTCATCTTTTGGAAACCATGAGCTATCCTCTTCATTTATTGAGTATCTTCTATATGAGCTTAGAAAGCAGAGCCTGTGTGGTAAGCATGTGAGCAGAAAGAAAGTGAGAATAGATGGTCAACTAGAATAATGGGAAGTATAAATTTGCAAGGCAAAGGAAGATCATGGTGTGACCTTGAAATGAAGGAAAAGCTCCATAGGAATGTCACTCTATACAGTTTCCTCCAGTGTGTTTTGTAGAGTCCCAGTTCAAAGAGGTGCAGGCAAGTGGTTACCAGTGAGTCGGTGAAAAGTCTCCTATATAGCATTGGGTTAAGCATTTGAACAACCCAACCACAACCCCAAATGAAAAACATTCTAGACCTATTTTAATAAGAACATATTCTACTAAAAGTAAAGAAGAGGAAAGATATTCTTCACAAACATCAATGCCATAAAAGTTTAAAAAAAAAATTGGTCCGGGACCCAGGAGATAGCATGGAGGTAAGGCGCTTGCCTGTCATGAAGAAGGTCATCGGTTCAAATCCCGGTACTCCATATGGTCCCCCGTGCCTGCCAGGAGCAATTTCTGAGCATGGAGCCAGGAGTGACCCCTGAGCACTGCCGGGTGGGACCCAAAAACCACAACAACAACAAAAAAATTGATCCAAGCAGTCACAGTAGTGTGGCCATTAGGCTTCTTGCCAGTAAAGACCTGCCACAAGGGATGTCATTGACTGACAGCCTCCAGCTGCCATGTCATCGATTGGCCACAGTGTTTATGCTGAGACCACACTTACCCCTGGCAATTTCCAACGAATGACTGAGCATAGAGGGGCCACTACAGCTGGGTTATTTATGCCCAACGTAGGACCCTACCAACCGGAAACCTTTGTTCTGAAGCTCTCGGTGGACCTGAGACATTCCCAGAGCTGAGCTGATCTGCCATCTCAATATTCTTCCCATTCAACTAACTGCTGCTACACATCATTTAAATGGATCTCAAGTGAATTATGCTGAGTAAAAAGGACAATTTCAAAATAAGACGTAGATATTCATATTCATTCTCAATCTATAACATTGCTAAAATGTAGTGTATAAGTAGATATATAAGATAGATAAGGAGAGAGAGAACAGATTAGTTACTTTAAAGTTAGGGTGCTGGGCTTGTAGAGAGGAAGGCAGATCCAAATAAAATGATGCAGGAAGGATTGTCATGATAAACTTTGCATCTTCTGTATCTTGAGATTAATGTCATCCCATTTTACCTGTGCATGTAATAAAATTGCTAACAAAAAATAAACACAAAATAAATACATATGAAACTGGAGAAATCTGACCAAAGTCTATGATTTGTGTTAATGTAGATTTCTTAGTTCTCTTATACTATTGCTGTGCAAGATGCAGAAACTGGGTGAGGACGTGAAGGATCTCTTGATTGTTTTCCACAATGGCATGCAAATCTATATCTCTAAATAAAAAATTAAACATACTTCCATATTTACCTTTCATAAGGTATGGCTATATGTTTAATGCACCTGGCGGAGACATCTTTATCCAGAAGAGCAGTTCCAATAGCTGGCTGCCTTTCAGTATCTAGGGTAGATTCAGGGGAAAGATATTTTTGGACAGGCAAGTCTTTGGGAAATGTTCACATCTCACGACATCAGCCGCTGCCTCCTCCACCTACTCCCTCTCCCTTCAGTGAATTAAACGAAAAGTTCATTCCGTTCTGAGCCATGTTTTTGCCTGATCCATCCTGATAACTGATGGCTTGTACATCTCCATCTTATAGAGTAAATTTAAAAACTGTTTTATTCTTTTTTTTTTCTTTTTTAAAGTAAAAGATAAGGGCTATTCTTGAAATGTATGCCTGGGACCTCAAAACTTGAGAATTAAAACAATGAAATCGAATGGGTGTGTAAACGCTTCCTCCTTTATACTCCTTTCAGCCACTCTGGCGGAGTAAAAGCCTTTTTCTTCATTGACAATCAATCAGCAACTATTTACAACCTTTTCAACAAGCTTTTTCGACCATTACCAGATCATTAAAGAAGACTTCAAACTCCCTGGCCCTGAAAGACTTTAGGGATTTAGCTGCAGAAAGATAAAGCCACATACAGTTAATAGAGCTCTTACTCTGTTCCTATGCTTCAACCACAGGTAGCTTTTAAGAATCAATTTGTGGTACTGAACAAATGGTCTGGACTAGAATAGGAACCCAGAACAGAAGCAACTGAAAGAGAAGTAGACAGAAATTTCTAGTTATTGTTAGACTACTCTCAATTACCTTAGACTTCTTTTAAATTATAAAAAATAAACTATAAAATAAATATTCTTCCCTTTTTCATTTTTGGTTTTGGACCACACCAGGTAGCAACTATCCACAACTCTCCTCTGAGGTCAGTATATTGTTCTGGGGCATCAAGGCATCTAGGACTCCAGTGTGCAAAGCACGGACATACATCAGCCCTTTGAGTTATCTATCTGCTTATAATAAAATAAGTAATTTTCATTGTGCTACTTATTTAACAAATTGAAAATGTTCTACAATAAGTTCATTTAGTAATTTATTTTTATAAATATCACTGTAGGTCAAGATGAATAGAGGTCAAACTCAAAATATTGAATTGATTTATTTCTGTGGCTAGCTCAATGATTCACCAGGTTAGAAATAATGCTTCCTTGCAAAATTGCATTCTTCCAGAAATTTATAAACTAAACACTTTTAAATCCAGCCTCAGGAGGTGCCATATGTGGAAACTCTGTACTATTTTGTTAAGTTTTCTTTTTTGTTAGTTTGTTTAGTGTCAGGCCACAGCCAGTGGCAGTGCTCAGATCATACTCCTGGCTTGTGCTTAGGGATCTCTCCTGGCTGGGTTCAGGGGAGCATATGGAGTATAACAACTGTACTAACTCTCTGACCCCCATATCTACTCATCTTTCTATAAACCTAAAACTTTTCTTAGAAGTCTATTAACTTTTTTAAGCAAAAAGTCTCTGGGAACAGAAGTAAGGTTATGATTATATATAAATCATTTACTTAGTTTATATTTTGACAGCCTAAATATCTCCCCTTTCAAGCAAGTATAGCAAAAGCTACCTATCTCTCCTGCAGCCCACCTCCACACTTTCTGGTCCTATGTTTGGAAGAGATGGTGGGAAGATACACCCATCAATGTTTACGAACTATTCCTGTCTCCATCTCAAGTGACCATTAGCAGTACTGAAGACCTTATGTGATGCCAGTATTGGGGATAGAATTTGGGATGGCTGCATGCAGGACAAGCATCTTCACCTTTGTACTATCCAGTCCTCTGGTTCTGTTTTAGAAGAGACCTCTTAAGAAGAATGAAAAGGAAAGGCTGGAGGAAGAGATGCGGAGACTGTCCTGCAGGGAAGCCAGACAGTAGACCCGCAGAGGGTACCTAGAGGAGTTGATTCTCAAGTAGCACCTCTTCAAGAGACACACTATCAAAACCGGCTGTCTTGGGATGCCGGAGAGAAGACAAGAACGACGCCTGCACAACATGTCAATCATCTCCCCTATTTCCTGGAGCAGAGGAAATGGCCACATTTACTGAAATAAAGAGAAACGACTCTGTGTTGGCATGTGGAATATTCAGGTACCAAAAACAAGGCCAATAACAAGGGCATCTGGTTCTGTGGACCATGGAGGAGTTAGGAAAAACTGACATTGCAAATACAAAGATTAAGTATGATAGAAAGGAAAACTGTTTCCTCAGACACCGACCCCCCCACCATTTCCCACTCGGGATTCCCTGGGCTGCCTGAGCAGACAAGAGGATTAGATTAAGCTAGAAGTTCCCATAGGTCACAGGCAAAAGGAGCACGGAAATCAATTTGCCACAGTAGGGCATACCAGCCTTGTCCCATGACTGGGACAGCCTGAGGGAAGAAGCTCATTACATTATTGCTATGCAAGTAATCTCTGAAATGATTCACCCCATCGTGTACTATTGAGAAAATGCTGCACCCTGGGCAATAAAATTTCCCATTAATTTTATTAAGTGAAGTTACTTTCACAGAGTCAGCTGATACAACCCATTCCAAACAGCCCCTTGTTTGGGAAATGGGAAGCCTGCCTTGCCTCAGCTCCTCACTTTCAAATTCTGAAAAGACTCGGCAGGGAACAAGTCAATTAAATCTCCCTAAAGTCCATATATCCGTAATATATATGGTAAGATATATATTAGGAATATTACAATATATATAAATAAATTCCATATATCCCTAAATTCCTAAGAGTTATAAACAGAAGAAAGAAAAAGGTCTGAAGCACATGTATAAGACTACAAGTTCCATACCCAGCACTACACACTACCCTCAGCATTACCTGTATAGCCCTCACTGGTACCACCAGGCAGAGCAAAACTACATCCTAGGACCATCCTTGGACCAAGCTCTCTCAGGCCTAATATTATTAGGAGTGATCCTTGACTCTCAGAGCAATGCCCAGGAGATTGCTTTCTGTCCTCTGCCAAAATTTTCCAGGCTGGGGAAACTCTTGAGAGTCAGGCACATCCACCTTGCATGCACAAAATCCTGGATCCCTGCCCAGCATTGTTGAGTTGGCCCTAGTGGTCCCTATATATGACTGAGCCCAGGCAACAAGGCCTAGTGCTTACTGACCCTAGGCCCTGAATCATCTGGCCCAGTTAGTCAAATATGGAATGATTCCCTGAACCTTTGAGTCGTGCTTAGGAGGACTGTTCTCAAAAAACTTCAAAATTTTCCACTTCTACTACTTACCTATTTAATAGCCTTAGGTGAGAAGACACACTCCATAGTATCCCTTCAACTATTCACAAAAAAGGAGAACAATACCTTTGCAAGAGCAGTCACCACTTTTATTTGCATTGAGGACACTTTAGTCACTATAAATAGAGCAAGGGGGCACCATAGGATATGAGATACCAATACCTAATTGTTTTCTTCAATGCCAGGAAGCTGTCAAGACATGTGCTCTACCAGGCAGCTTCCCTCACAGCCCTGAAATCTCATGTTTTTAGAATGCATTGCATGAATATCTCAGAGGCATCTACTAATTCCATTTCTACAATCCTAAAAAGCTAGGAGGGCATTGTGGTAATTTTCTCTCACAGGTCATTATGAAGGAAGCAACATTTGGGGATTTCCATGGGTCTTTTATAATTTGTGGGTGCAAGCGAAAGTATTGGAATTTCCAGCAGAAATCTTGGTCATGGAGTTTCAGAATTATATACACAGGTGAAAACGCAGAAACAACCATACACCTTCCAAATATAAGAAACTATCCCTATCAAGAGTCCAATAAATGATTGCCAGACTCTACCTTACTTCTTCACTTAAACTTAGAATATTATGTAATATCAAGGTTTTAGACTATGGTTCAAATCCACTCTTCCCCCTGCTATAGATCATGGCTTTCAATGGATTCAGTCCTGGTCCTTTGAAATAAACCCAGTTCTGGAGCCAGAGTCTTGCATGTGGTTCACCTAGGTATGGCATCCCATTTGGTCTCCTGAGCCAGCCAGGAGTAATTTCTGAGTGAAAAGCCAGAACTAACCTCTGAGCACCTCAGGGGTGTGCCCCCTAAAAAGTAATAACATCAAAAACAAATAGCAACAACAAGGACAACAAAACAGTTTTAAAATGAAGAAATAAACCCAGCTCTCCCACACACAAATGCTTTCTACTCAGGCATGAAACACCCCACGGCAACAGGGATTTGGAATTCGTCTAGACCATTTCCCTTAGATTAGGAAATTTTCCCAAGGTCACTCAGTTAGTAACTGGAAAAACTGGGATCCAAACGTTGAGTTTGCCAAACTACACCACCGGTGCGGTGACGATTGCATGGAAAACTGGATCTCAAACATTTCTCGAAGGGGAAAACAGTGCTGCCAGTTTAGTCTGACAGGTGACTGGTCCATTCAGCCGAAGAGTTTTCAGGAAGCAAATGGTAAAGCACACAGAGTCTCAGGCCCATATGGCTATATGAATTTCAAAAGTTGTCATGATTTTAACTACCAGAATATATCTCCTCTTTCCAGTTTTCAATTTGTACTGGCCTACAATTACTAAAAAACATTGGAGTTTATTCATGTAGAGTTTGCTTTAACTATGTTCGTAGCTGTTTATTGGGTGTTTATGGGATTAAAACTGTATTAAGACAGTTTCTGTCTTCCAGCTACTCAACTTTATGGGACAGAGGGTATGAATGAAGCTATCAAAATTAAAGCAAAATTACAAATGTTACTCAGACCAGGGACTACCAAAATAATTCTTTCTTAAAGTAACTAAAGTGCATGAGGTTCCTCTAAATTCCCTCAATAATAAATTATATGTTTTCTTAACCTGAATAAGTCTTCACTGACTGTTCTAAACCCCTCTTTCTGTTTTCACAATGGAGACACAAAATTCTCTACTGTTGTTTTTTTTCCTAATATTCTTAACATGTTAGGACTTAGTTCGGATCTTTCTGAGTCCAGCATAATTGGTAGGAATGTGATCAAGGGCCCTATTCACTAGGAATGTACATACTATTTACATGGCCAAGTTATGTTGGTTTCGGTGGCATATTCTCAAGTCACGTAGAAATGCTTGGAGATTAACATACACAAAAAAAATTAGTCTTTTTTTTTCTTGCAGATTGTTATAGCAACATAGAGAGGCCATTCTCTCTGTGGAGCCTGTGTGTCAGTACTTCCAAATTAACCCTATTTTTTTTTTTGAGTTTTCCAGTCTTGACTGTGAAACTGCCCTGTGGGTCTGAAATTCAGGAGACAGTATTGTGAAGCTGTTTTGATTAGATTTTTGCAAGTTTTCCTATTGATGCTGTTTGTTCATCACATGATACTCAAGGAAGATTGCACAAGTCTTAAACAGTTGTATTTCTAAATTAAATGGCATTATCTACCTGACAACCAGAACAGGGTTTTAGTATTGCTATTTAGGAATCAACTAAAAATAACTTGCTTTGATTTTGTATAAGTGTTTCTAGAATGCCTTTGAATTGCATACAAAGAAAATATAGCTGACTTAACCTGCATTTTCCTGAAATGTAAAGATGTCATATGTTGAGCCTGATTTCTTTTTTTTTTCTTTTTTTTTGTTTGTTTTTTTTTGTTTTTGGGTCACACCCGAAAGTGCTCAGGGGTTACTCCTGGCTCCATGCTCAGAAATTGCTCCCAGCAGGCACGGGGGACCATATGGGGCACCGGGATTCGAACCGATGACCTTTTGCATGAAAGGCAAACGCCTTACCTCCATGCTATCTCCCGGGCCCCGAGCCTGATTTCTTTATGCGACTTTTTGCTTCATTCTAAAATCTAAAGCAGGGCTACAGAGATAGACTAGTAGGTAAGACACTTGGCTTGTACTTTGATGACCTAAGTTTGAGTCCTACCACCACCTATAATCTTCTGAACTCCTCCAGAATTGATCCCTGAACACAGAGTCAAGAGTAAGTCCTGAGCACAGCTGAGCCTGCTTTCCTCCCTCCACCTTGCATGAAAGAAAAAAAAAAGAAGGAAAGAAGGAAAGGAAGGAAGGAAAGAAGGAAGAAAGGGAGGAAGGAAGGAAAGAAGGAAGAAAGGGAGGAAGGAAGAAAGGAAGGAAGGAAGGAAGGAAGGAAGGAAGGAAGGAAGGAAGGAAGGAAGGAAGGAAGGAAGGAAGGAAGCAACAAAGAAAGAAACAAAGAAAGAAATCTGAAAATTAAAATAAAATCTATGATCTGGGACTAAAGAAGATTCTTCACATGCAATTCTTTTTTTCGTTTTGTTTTGTTTGTTTTGGTTTTTGGGTCACATCCGGCAGCACTCAGGGGTTACTCTTGGCTCTATGCTCAGAAATTGCCCCTGGCAGGCACGAGGGACCATATGGGTCCTTCTGCATGAAAGGCAAATGCCTTACCTCCATGCTATCTCTCCGGCCCCACATGCAATTCTTACCTTAAAGATAATCTTGGGACTGGAGTGATAGCACAGTGAGACTGGTGCTTGCCTTGCACTCAGTTGGCCCAGATTCATTCCCTGGTACCCCATATGGTCCTCTGTGCACTGCCAGAAGTGATTCCTGAGCACAGAACCACAAGTAAGCCCTGAGCATTATCAAGTGTGATCTAAAAACAGAACAAAAGGAGGGAAAAAAAAGATGTTAATTTTTGTTGGTGTCTATACGCTGTAGTTTTTGAGGGACCAGGTGATGCCAGCAGTCAGCATCATACAAGGCAAGTTCCTTAACCCCTGTTCTATTTGTCTGACCTTTATTCTTACCTCCAAATTATATGTTTCCCTCTGATACTTGATGTTTCTGAAGCTTGGGTCCCTGATTTTCAGATAGTGTGCTCTACGTTTAGTTCCAGCTGAAAACATACCAATTTCTCTTTTCTCTTAGCAGCATCAAGAACTTTATAAGTAAAGCAATGAGTGGCTGGAGCAGTAGTGCAGACAGAGGGCATTTGTCTTGTACACCGTCAACTTGGATTCAATCCCTGGTATCCCACGTAATCCCCTGAGTACCACCAGGTGTAATTCTGAAGCACCGAGCCAGGAGAAACCCCTGAGTACAACCAGCTATGGCCCAAAATTAAAACAAAAAATTTTAAAGAATCCATGAAGTCCACAAATCTTTTCTTTGATCTGTGCATGTTTCAGAAAAGAGCAGATTGGGGGCTGAAGTGATAAGGCATTTGCCTTGCACACGGCCCACCCAGTTTTGTTCTCTGGCTTCCCATATAGTCAGTCCCCCAAACCTGTCAGGAGTGATTCCTGTGTGCAGAGCCAGGAATGATTCCTGAACAGATGTTACTTATTCAATGTAACCCTTGCCCTCCAAAAAAGAAAAGAAAAGAGAAGATTGGTGTTGAAAGTGCTCTGGGTCAACACAGAGCTCAACATCAGTCCTGCCACTCTTCTGCTAAGGGCATGAAAATGCCCCTGAACTACTAACTGATGAACACAATAGTTCAACGTGCCAAGGGATTCATTTCTTTTTTTATTCAATAAATATTGGGGGCAGAGGCAGTGACTATGTGCAAGATAAATAAGGCCCATAACGCATCTTATTCCCTTTAGTTCTCAAATGTGTCTCCATTTTAACATTTCTGTAATGCTAAGAGGTTCATCAATGGACTGGAGTGCATGCTTTGAAGGCAAGAGACCTGGGGTCAATCTGCAGCACCACGTGGTCCTACGAACATTAAGCTACCATGAGCTATCCACGAGCAATGAGCTGAAAGTCACCCCTAAGCACCGCTGGGTATAGCTAATAATAACAACCACATAATTCTGTGATCACATTATGCATAGGACACATTAATCATGCTGATTTTTTTTCTTGAAAGTTGCAGCCATTTATAACCTGACAATACAGGTTTAGAAGAACAAGATGAAGAGAGTACATTGTGGCAGAGGCATCACCTAGGAGTATGGTTTACATATTAGTCTCTAATGAAGGCCTTAACCTAAAGAGCCACAGTAAGAATTCAATGAAATTTTTAAGAACCAATATTAAAGTATGGTTAGTAGAGTATTATTCTAGTTAATGTGGGACTTCTCCAAAAAGACAAGTAACAACAAGTATTAAGCTATGTGAATGTGTGTGTGCGCGCGCGCCCACATGTAGAGAGAGGAAAAGTTCAAGGAATCGTCTCATACAACTGTAGTTTTCCAAATCCGGATCTTCATAGAAGGCTGATCTACTGAAGACCTTTATTCCAAAGGCAAGCAGAATGTCCCTTTCTCTGTGGGAGGTTGGTCTTTTTTTCCACTAAGACCTTCCCTCCAAGTGACTGGATGAAACCCACCCAATGACACATAAAATTAACTACCACAAATGGTTTTTGGTACAAGGTGAATGAATGAGCTACCTCTGGACTGTGTAACAGTTCAGTCGAGATCATTTTTAGAGACAAAGCCAAGCTTTAGAAGGTGCACAGTGTGCTGTGCTTTCCCAGGATTCCCCGGTGCCTCAGGACCCCTACACCCACATTCCAGAGCTGACTGGCAAGATGTTCCAGGAAGAGGTGGGTCTAAGAGGCCTCCCCACTTGAGAGTTTCCCACCTATGGGAATAAGGCAGAACTGTAGAGATTGTCAAGGAAATTCCCCGAGGGAAACATTAACTCTGGAACTTGACAATTTAGATGAGGAAGTTACAAAGGTCAACATTTAAGACCTGAAACTCTTACCCCACACTCTATTTAAAAAGAAAAGAAAAACTTCTACCTCAAAAGTTGCTTCCTTGTGATATTTTCTGCTTGTATGAAGAAATCAGAGTTACGAATAGTTAACTACGTTGACTGTGTTTATGATACTAAATCATGATTTCCCCCGAGGCATTAGCATGGGGGATGGCATGAGTTTTTGTATCACAAAATCACACCTCTCTGTTCACCAGATAAAACCCACAACCTCTGGTTTTGTATCCATTCTGGTCCTCTTTATGCAAAAGGATAGGCAAAAGGTTAAAGTGAGAGGATTCAGAGGGCACAGGGGACTTTCAAAGATATTTAATCTAATGCCATACCTTTTTTACTTTGTCTTTTAATAACTCAGAGAGACACAAATTAATTTACAAAAGGGGAGAACTTTTTTTGTGTGTATTTTTTGTGGGGATCACACCCAGCCGCACCCAGGGGTTACTCCTGGCTCTATGCTCAGAAGTGCTCCTGGCAGGCTCAGGGGACCTTATGGGATGCCAGGATTTGAACCACCGACCTTCTGCATGCAAAGCAAATGCTTTACCTCCATGCTATCTCTCCAGTCTCCAGAGAACATTTTGATAACAGTTATCACTATGCAGGACCAGAGGGATAGTACAGCAGGTAGGGTACATGCCTTGCACACAGCAGACCCAGGTTCAATTCTTGGAATCTGATGGTTCCCCTAAAACA
>PVKC010041560.1:0-12225 GCA_004027635.1 Crocidura indochinensis
CCAGCCCCTGTAAAACTTATTTTTAATGTGACTCAGTTCACCTGCCTTGGAACCAAAAATTTGCAAAGTTGACCTCTAGTTCCACTTGCATGTGCTCAGTTCAGTTCAGATCACAGCTCTGCTGTGTATATGCTTGGCAGCTCTACTGTCTGTGATCCCTGCACCACAAACTATTTGCATGTCCTGACTTCACCCAAGTCAGGTTTGTGCAAGCACTGAAATATTAAAGGTATGCAAACTCTAGCAAGCACTGCAACTAAGGAGATGTATGAAAGAATGAACAAACCCCACATCTAGGACATAGAAGAAGCTCTGGTAAGCAACTGTGTGAGCTATATAGTGACACCTAGTGAGCACCATCACCAAGCATGTGTGTGACTCCAGATTGCTACAATAACAACTACAACAACAACAATAAAAGAATGAGAGGAAACAAAACTCAGCAAGCTGTATGATGGGATACTTGGCCTATTACAAAGCTTGGTTATTTTATAGTCAGATATTTCATATTGATATTTCTATTGGGCGCCATACCTGGTGGTCCTCAAAGGTTATGCCCACTTGAGGCTCCTGGAAATACTGGGGGGGGGGCACACAGTACAGGAGATTGTACTCAGGCCTCCTCTATGGCATCCTTCAAGGCAGTTTCCAGTCATTTGAACTATCTCTTCAGCCATTGTGTATTTTAAAGTTTCACTTCTTTCCTACAACTTTTTCTCCTTGTTCTAGTTGGGAAAGTACATCTTTGTCTAGCTTGCTGGCTAAAGAACAGGGCTGCCTGGTGTTAGAAGTCCTGGTTAAAATTCTGACTTCGGGGCCGGGCGGTGGCGCTGGAGATAAGGTGCCTGTGCTAACCTAGGACGGACCGCGGTTCGATCCCCCAGTTCCCCATATGGTCCCCCGTGCCTGCCAGAAGCGACTTCTGAGCAAACAACCAGGAGTAACCCCTGAGCGTCACCCGGTGTGGCCCAAAAACCAAAAAAAAAAAAAAAAATTCTGGCTTCATCACTGGCCTTGTGAGTCTCCCCCTTACTTTGATAGATGAGAACAATAGTTCCTGCTTCAGAGCACTGTGGGAATTTGCATGTTGTATCTTTCATCTTCTGGGTTCAATTGAGGATCTTTTTTGAGATGAAATTGGCCCCCATTACCTTTTATTAAATCTCTGAGGATTGAGGGACTCTCAGTCCCACAGCTTAACCCTCAAGTAGTAACCAATACAGGGATGGTCAGGGAGAAGACATGGCTCTAGGCCATAATCACCACTGGGTGCCATGTGGTTGGGGACAAAGAAACTCTGCAGCTTCAGAGGAATGAGAGAAAAGTGCACTCCTGGCCATTCTTTCAGTTGATGGAAGAAGTTCCCTTTGCCCCTCAAGGAATGACAGAGAAAAATAAGGACATATTTCACCCTATGGAAGGTGACATGGAGTGCCATAACCACCCCTGTGCAAGGAACTCTTAGTTAGTCCCTGAGACCACAACTAACCATGCTTGAAAGGCCTTAGCTGCCTGTACCCTAAAGAGAGGACTTTGGGCATGAGAAGCTGCCTGTACCCACTCGATGCACTGTGCATCAAGAGACCTGTCCATGAGGCACTCAGGGAAATGGGGAAACTGATATTTCCCCTAACTTATTTAAGACATAACTTTATTAGCATCCCAAGGACCTTACTTTGAGCCTCTGTTAAAGACTATTCAGATTTCTGTAAACCCACCCTGTCATGAGCAATTGTGTATGCTAAAGCAATTCTTTATTAGTCTTACAAAAAAATTTGGGGGGTCACACCTGGTCGTGTTCAGGGGTTACTTCTGTTTCTGTGCTCAGAAATTGCTCTTGGCAGGCCTAGGGGACCATATGGAATGTCAGGATTCGAACCACCATCCATCCTGGATTGGCTGCCTACAAGATAAATGCCCTACTACAGTGCTATCTCTCTGGCCTCTAGTTTTACAAAATCATTAACAGCCCTCAAACTTAGCTTTGCTGTTAGTCTAAGTGCAGTCATATTAAGGGTTAATATTTTTAGTTCAGCTCAGACTGCATGAAATAGAACAAGGCCAAAAAAAAAAAAAAAGGAAAAACAGGTGTCTTTTAAACTCTGAAAACTGCCCTTGCTAGCAGGTTCAGATGTCCTTTCACAAAGTACAAAGAATGGTTTTCTGAACAGATAGCAGAGCAGCACAGAAACTGACCACAAGGCTATGACCTGGGTCTGTAAAGGTAAACATGCAGCTTTCCCTATGCATTTTGTCTGGTACAGTGTGAAAACTAATGATTTTGTCTGCAATTATCATGCCTTGTCAAGAAATCTAGTGTAAGTGTCCTGCTGTAACATTCAATAGATGGACAGAGTTCAACCTCACTTCTGAGTGAGGGTTTTTTTTCTTTGCTTCTTGTTGCCAACTCCATGCATCCACCTTCCTAAACAGGGATTCCAAGAATTCCTTTAGTGTCCATACCAAGCAGGCCATGACAATAGAGGAAAATAACTTGATGTTATTACTCTCAAAGAATATTTTTGGCTTTAGGATAAAGAATGGGGTTAGGGGTAGGAGTTTAGTTCAAGGAGTAGTGAGAAGAGGTAGTCAGAGGTAGTCAGATCCAGCTTGTTCTGGGTCCTTCTGAGCACTTTATCCCCACCCCCCATTCATCCAGATATCCCTTTTTTTCTCCCTCAATATCCTTATTGCTTCCCTAGTATGTGAGGTAGACTCTGGTCTTGTCAAACAGGGTTTGACTCTGTAGTCTGGTAATTCACCATCAGGACAGATGACACCATTGTGGACAGAACAGCATCACTTTTCCCTGTTAAAGGAAGCAATGTTTCCTCTGGGTAGTAAGCAGGAATGAGCAGCCACCTGAGGGAACCCTTCTTTTTACAGAAACTCTGAAGGAAGATATCAAAAGATTCACTTTATTATTTGGTGAAAATGGTTATGGTGTGTCATGCACTAATTCCAGTTGTACCTCTAACATGAAAGAGAGGGAACAGATGGCAGCAACTGTTTCTAAACATTCATCTAGTGTCAGGATCTATCTTAAGAATATTGTATGCAGGGGCCGGGTGGTGGCGCTGAAGGTAAGGTGCCTGCCTTACCGCGCTAGACTTGGACGGACCGCGGTTCGATCCCCCGTGCCCCATATGGTCCCCCAGGCCAGGGGCGACTTCTGAGCGCATAGCCAGGAGTAACCCCTGAGCGTCACTGGGTGTGACCCAAAAACCAAAAAAAAAAAAAAAAGAATATTGTATGCAGTAACTCATTGAATCCCTGAGTCTTGGTCCAGACTCTCAAATGGGTTCAGTGGGTACTGGAAACCACTCCAGGCTGGAAAGAAAAATATCAGCAAGACCCAAACCTTCCCCTATTCAGGATTGACTAGAGGGAAGGAAGACAGAAAGGTTCAGAGAGGTCTAATTGTAGAGGTAATTGGCACCTACCACTGTGGGTAAAATCACCTGTAGCTAATACCAGAATCAAATTCTCTAACTCTAACTTGATTCCAAAATTAATTCGACAGCAACTAAATTCAGGCTGGGGAGATAGCTAATGGTAAAGTGCATGCCTTGCATGCTTAAAACACCTGGGTTTGGGGCCAGAGAGATAGCATGGAGGTAGGGTATTTGCCTTACATGCAGAAGGATGGTGACTTGAATCCCAGCATCCTATATGATCCCTTGAGCCTGCCCGGAGCGATTTCTGAGCGTAGAGTGGAGTAACCCCTGAGCACTGCCGGGTGTGACCAAAAAAAAAAAAAAAAAAAGACTTGGATTTGATGCACATCATCATCAAATCAAAGGCTAGAGGTCCTCAGAGATAGTAGCTGCCATCTTGACCTTGTACCTTTAAGTCAACTACATATTACTAGATACTGAGTTCAAGTTATGAAATTATGAAAATCAGGACACCAGGAACAACTTCACTTCGCTGGTACCCCTCTTCAATTGCATCTCCTGGGAGCTCCTGTAACTGTCTTCCGTTCTCTGTCTGAGGCTTTGGGACTTATCAAGCCTTGAGACTCTGGTCTCACTCCTGTTCACTTCAGGAGAACCATCCTGCTCAGGTCAGGGAATTAACCTGTGTCTGGAGCAGTTATCACTTATTACTGCTAGATGAAACCACTCATACAGGTAAAGGGAAGACTTTACTGAGAAGGCAAGAGTCTATAGACCCCATGGCAGTCATTATAACCACACAAAAGGAAGCAGATACATGCCTCTCATGGCCTTGGCCTCAGCAGAGACACCCGTATGTGCTTATCATCTCCCACAGTCAATGTAGAAATTCACGTTACTTCCTATGTAGAAATCACAAAGAAAAAGAAGAAAACTAGTTTTACCCCTTTGGCCTCCAGACAGGCTCAAAGCTCAGTAAAAGTGGTTTGAATGAGGAAAGAGGGGAAGTTGAAGGAAGAGGTGTGTTTGAAGAGAGCTAGCTGCTCAAATGTTGCTTCTATCTTCCCGGCTCAGACTGGGAAGTGAGAAAGGAGGTTCGGTCTTTCAGGTTCAGCAAGGCAGGTCTTCCGTGACAGGACACCCTTCCCCGTGGCTTCAGCTGACTCCTTTTCTAAGAAGAAAGCAAATGCCCACCAGCTATTTTGACCACATTTCCCAAAAACACTCTGATCTCTGTACTTCACATGCCAAGTCATTGAATCCTCTGAGACTATGGCTGGTTTGGGATACATAATCGCAGCTTCATTATTTCTCCTACAGAAGGGCAACACTGGGCTGGAGTACAGCTGGTAAGGTGTTTGCCTTACATGCAGCCTACCCAGGTTCCATTCCTATCTGGCCCCCAGAGTCCACTATGAGTAATCCCTGAGTGAAGAATCAGAAGTAAGCCCTAAGCACTACTTTGTGTTACCTCAAAACAAATAAAAAAATAAGACCATTCAAAAAGGCCAACATTTTTCTCATATCAGTCAGTGCACCCTTGCTTCCAGCTCTAGACATATCCCAAATCAAGGTTAAGCACATGTCCTCTGGGACCACCTTAATTTTTTCTAAACTCCTCTCCACTTGCTCTATGTGGCACAGGACTTTTTTTTATTTTAATAAAGAGAATCAATATGGATAGCTTAAGGGTTGACTGCCTGGCTATTCCTCACATCTCCAGTCGAACTTTCTATTTTTTTTTAAGTTTTTGGGCCACACCCAGCAGCACTCAGGGGTTACTCCTGATTCTGCACTCAAAACTCACTCCTGGCAGGCTCGGGAGACATATGAGATGCTGGGAATAGAACCCAGGTTTGTCCTAAATTGGCCACGTGCAAGACAAATGCCCTACTGCTGTACTCCGGTCCTGCTTTTTAACACTTTTTTTTAAGTCCAGCCTAACTTTCTCTGCATTCATATTTGCTGAGGGGCTGGAGAGATAGTACAGGGTTTAAGGCACTTGTCTTGCACACAGCTAGCCCCAATTTGATGCCTGACACCACATATGGTTTCCTGAGCACTACCAGGAGTGATTCCTGAGAAAAGAGACAGGTGTAAACTATGAGCACTGCTCAGTGTGGACCCCACCCAAAAGTTTGTTGATCACTTAGTATCTTCCAGAACTGAGTTATAATAGTGAATAGTAGATGATGTGATTAGAGTTTATATCTAGTAAAGGAGATAGATAACAAATAATGTTAGAGAAGAATGCAAATGATAGATTCAATGAAGGAAAAAAACCAAAGATTACTAAAGTGGATAAAACATAATTTTTTTCTGGAAGGCCACACCAGAAGATGCTCCGCGATTATTCCTGGCTCTGTATTCAGAAATTGCTCCTAGCAGACTCAGGGGACCATATGGGATGCTGGAATCAAACCCAGGTTGACTACATGCAAAGGAAATGCTCTATCCACTGTGTTACTACTATGGCCCCAACAATTTTTCATTCATTTTTATTCTTTTCCCTAGCAGTTCTTTTTTTATTGGACTTTTTTGGAGGAGGTCACACCCGGCAGTGCTCAGAGGCTACTCCTGGCTCTACGCTCAGAAATCACCCCCAGCAGGCTCAGGGGGCCATATGGGATGCTGAGATTTGAACCACCGTCCTTCAGCATGCAAGGCAAACACCTTAACCTCCATGCTATCTCTCCGGTCCCCATTCTTTACCCCATTTTCTTCATTTATTTTCTGTTTTGTTTTGTTTTGAATTTTTGGGCCATATTTGGCATAGTTTGGGAATTGCTTTCATGGTACTTAGGGGACCATGAGCTGCAGGAGCTGGAGACTGAGACTCCCAAATGCATCTTCCCATCCTCAAAACAGCAATTCTTGAGAAGTATAAAACTGCCTTAGACTCCCACAACTTAGAGAGGTTGAAACTTATATTTCCTCCCAATATCTTTAACTCTGAGATTGGGGAGTGGTGAACTGATGGCTTTGGTCCACTCTGGATCCAATTTCTCTCTCTTGAATTCTTGCCTTCCTAAAGGTTTCTTGAACAAACAAGCAGGATATTGATAAACACAATATTGTGTGTTCTGGGCTTATCCTCTTCTTCCATGGCATATTTTACTTATCAAAACCTTAGGTCTAGGGGGCCGAGCGGTGGCGCTGAAGGTAAGGTAACTGCCTTGCCTGCGCTAACCTAGGACGGACCATGGTTCGATCCCCCGGTTCCCCATATGGTCCCCCGGGCCTGCCAGGAGCGACTCCTGAGTGAATAGCCAGGAGTAACCCCTGAGCATCATCGGGTGTGCCCCCCCCCCCAAAAAAAAAACCTTAGGTCTAGGTAGGCCCAAGAAGTAGGGAAGGTTCAATGTAGATTTTTCGATATGTCCTCATCCCAAACCTTCTTTCACTTTATAGATGAAAAATAAACTATTATTATCTTCAATAGACTTCTTTACATTATTCCTCTGAATTATAAATATGTTATAATAAAATGTACATTCAAAGGGATATAAAATTGGCCCAGTGTTTTATCCAACATTTACTTGGAGCTGTCCAATCATCATCATCATCATCATCATCATCATCATCATCATCATCACCATCATCATCATTATCATCATCACCACCACCACTTTGGGGAACTTCTACCTTCTAGATCTGTAAGTATCAATGCTGAGGGAACCAAACAAGATATATAGAAATGAGTATCTAAGAAAAGAGAAGTAACAGAAGTTGACAGGAAGAACAACATCCTCAATTTTCAAGATATTTACAGTGTGTATTTTTTCTAAGTTCCCTCTTCAAAAAAAAAGCATCTTTCCCCAGTTTTGAGAAACTTTTACTTATTGGCACACTCTGTTCACTTTTGCTGTTAAAGGGACCAAAACCAAGCCAACCATAATCACAGTGCACATCACATATTAAAAGTTAAAAGTTATAATGTCCAGTGCTAGCAGAGGACAAACCTGCTATTTATGCTACTTGCTAGAGATATAACAACTGGCACAACTTGCTTAAAAGAACTTTGACACAATATTTTAAGAGGTGTTTATTCCTCAACTGTAACATTATCCAAGGAAAAATGGAGTGGCACAAACTTAGAAAGGATGGTGGAGCCAACGTTTCTGCAGGACATCCTAGTTGGCAGGTCCCAGGCTGTATCCTCCACACTGTTTTATTTCATGCTCAAAACAACTGGAGGTGATACCAACTCTTTACTTCCAGCCTACCAAAATGGGAAATTCCAGTGAATTTACTGGAAACACTGCTGTTTGCCCATAGTCCAGAAGAGTGAAAGCTGGCATTTGAGAGGAAATTATCTGCCTCTGGGTTCACCAACTTCTCCCTGCATTTGCTGCTTCACTCACTCCTGTCAAACCTACGCCAGTACCATTTCCTGTTTTAGGTCAGCTCCCAGCATACTGATAGTATCTTGATCTGATAACAAACCTCTGAAAAGCTGCAGGTCAAGGATGACTAAAATGACTGGGAGGGAGGGGGAATCGTGACTTAAAGAACTTCTCCTAAAGCAGTGTGTGATGAATGTAGACAACACTTCTCAAGTTCCATGACCTGCCATTTCATTGACTCTTCCTAAATCAGGAGTAAGATGCTTAGGAGTCTCAGGACACTGACACTCAGGTCAAGTGAAGAAGTGATAATGGCTCAAGAATCCTAACTGGAGTTTCTCTATTCTAGAGTTCCTGCCCTACGCTGCCCCTTAGACAAAGGCCCCACACAGCATTGCTGTAGTTGGCTCAGGCCTGGCAAATGTGAGACTGGGAAGGTGAAGAATGTTGGGTGGGTAGATCCAAGGACACTGATCCAGCTCCAGGGTCTTCTCCTGGACAGAGAGTCAGGTGAAGTATCAGCATCTGAGGATAGTGGGAAACTCAGTGAGTCCTTGGCAAAAGCTACCTGGTGCACTGATGTGGAGGAAAAGAGGCAAAGTCTGAAGCTGAACACCAGGGGAACTGGGTAGGGACAGTAGATAACTAGGTAGAGAACTAGGAAGGGAAAGTGGACAGGTCAAAAGAAGGCTGCAGTACTGTGTATGGTCCTCAGAAATATTTTCTGCTTTTCTGCCTTCCTGTACCACAAAAGGGGAGTCAGGGACCAGGGACAACAGCTGACTTTTTTTTAAGGTTTTGTTTACTTTATTTTAAGGTTTTTGGGACACACTTAAGGGTACGCTAGGGATTAAATCCTGGTCAACTGCATGCAAGGTAAGTATCCTACCTGTTGTATTACCTTTCCAGCCCCCATCCCTCCCCTGAGTCTTGCCTGGTCTCATCGTCCTGCCCGCCCTGTGGTGAGGCTTCTGGTAGAAATATTAGACTTTTCCCCCAGCCTAAGCAGTTAGGCCTTCAATCTGGAGGGGCTCCATGCCTGGTTGGGCAACTAGGGAGACCAAACAGTGGCTTAGGCAAAACAGTGGGGCCTTGAAACAAGGGACTCAAAAAGTCTTTTAGCACTTGAATCTGTGACTGAGCATTTGCAGAGGGAGCGTCTTCGGGAGTTCCTTTTTGTGAAAAGGCTCCTGAAAGAGGTGAGGTGGAGGATGAAGCCTGAGTGAGCAAGCTAGTGAGATGCAGTTAGCTAAGGGATACAGACACACAGCTACCCCACCATCAAGATGAGCCCAAAGAGAACCAGGGAATCTGAAATTGCTGTGTTCCTGAGAGAGACAGATACACTGGGAGAGTGGGTACAATTCAGTACAAGAGAAAGCAGAGAGCCAGAGTGATAACAAAGCACGTAGCCAATCCCGGACAGACCCCGGCTTGATTCCTGGCATCCCAAAATGGTCTCCTGAGCTTGCCTGGAGAGATTTATTTATTTATTTATTTATTTATTTATTTTTGGTTTTTGGGTCACACCCGGCAGTGCTCAGGGGTTACTCCTGGCTCCATGCTCAGAAATTGCTCCTGGCAGGCACGGGGGACCATATGGGGCACCGGGATTCGAACCGATGACCTTTTGCATGAAAGGCAAACGCCTTACCTCCATGCTATCTCCCGGGTCCCATCCTGGAGAGATTTCTGAGTGCAGAGCCAGGAGTAACCCCTGAGTGCTGCCGGGTATGACCCAAAACATCATAATAATCATTTATTTATTATTATAATATTTATTATTAAATAATAAAATTAAATTTAAAAAAAAGAGCACAGAATAGCTGGGTGACAGCCAGGAGAAAGTAGACACTTTCCTGGTGCTGAAAAAGGCAGTGCCCATCAGCATAGGAAAGGTCAGAGGGAAATGAATGCAGGAGTCGAAATCTTTTCTAGAACTTCCCATTCTACTCACCCACACTTCCTGCCCATGCTGGATTTTGCAATACAGCTTTGCTCATGGCTGACCTGGGTTCCATCCCACTATCGCATATGGTCCCTCGAGTCTGCCAGGAGTAACTCCTGAATGTCAAGCCAGGAGTAATCCCTGAGCACTGCTGGTATGTGACCTCCCCATCCCTCCGAAAAAAAAACTGCACGACGAAAAGCAATTTTCTAAATAGGATTTGTCTTGAATACTCTTGGCCCCAGAGCATAGCAAGAAGGAAAGAAACTGAGTGGAAGAGGAAAAAGACAAATATGAAAGGATGGGGCCAGAGGCCAAGCATTTCAGGTGCTTTGATGGAGGGGGGGGGGGAAGACAGATAAATAAATATCCAAGCCAAAGTCAACAACAATGGAATCAAGAGACCCAAACCTAACAATCCAAACTTTAAATGGACCTATTATACTGGCAAACTGGGGGATAAAAGTTGTTAATTGAGATATACTCTGAACATGTTACAGGAAGGTTGACACTGGTGATGGGATTGGCCTTGACTCATTATATTAATTACATTAATAAAAAAAAATCCTTTGGTCTGGCCCTAGTCCTTGATGGGACAGACACAGATGCTATTCACTGACTTCCATGGCCTTCCTACTTCCACTATGGTTTCAATGGCTTTAAAGGAAAGCAGGTTCTTCCTTTATATGGGTAGGTAGGTAGTCACATATTAGATTAGTTCATCCTAGGGACTGGACTGTTATTTAACTGAATTAGTTATTTTCTTGAAGTTCTAGAGGAGCATATGGGCCAGTTTTAAGTCTCTGACTAAATTTCAAGAACATGAAGTAAGCCAACACCAGACCTGAGGCCTTTCTGCAATTCTGGAACAAATAAGGGCTCCTCACAGACCAGAAGGAGTTTGACACTTTCCTGCATTCTGAGACAGACAAAACTGACCCTTCAACGGAATAAAGACCAGTAGTCCATGCTTTAAAAACAATAAATTCATAAATATTTAAATTTTTTGCCAAGGACAACCTTGGCAAAAACTGGAAACAACCCAAATGCACAATAATAAATTATTGACTGAAGAAACTGTAATACATATATAGAATTGAGTATTACTCCACCATAAAAAATATATAAAGTTGTGAAATTTGCTGTTACTTGGAGGACCATCATTCAGTATCTTGCTGAATGAAGTTAGTCAGAGGGAGAAAGACTGACACAGAATGATTTCTCTCAAGTGTGGGACATAATGCAGCATAATGGTGAAAAACCTAAGTACTCAAGTACTATGGAAACAAAGAACATGAGGACTGGTATGCAATAAGAAATATACCACTTAGAGGGGCTGGGGAATAGGACAGGGAGGGCCTAGCCTCTATGCTGGAGGCAAGCGTTCAACAGGGAGGAGGAGATGGTGCTGAAAGATGGTAAAGTGCTATGTATGAACCCCTATGAGTAGCAGTCCTGTAAATCACAGTGCAAAAATTATATATGAAAGTGTTCAAAAAAAATGTTCAGGGCCGGAGTGATAGCACAGCCAGTAGGGTGTTTGCCTTGCAAGGGGCTGAACCAGGATGGACCCAGGTTTGATCCCCAGCCTCCCATATGGTCTCCTGAGTCTGCCAAGAGTGATTTCTGAGCACAGAGCCAGGAGTAATCCCTGAGCATCGCTGGGTGTGCCCCCAAAAAAATAAAGAAAAAGTTCTCATAGAAGCAGACTGGTGGGAGGGAGGCAAATAGAGAGGCTTGGAGGCAGGTGGCAACTGGTAGAGGAAAGTGGACACTGGTGAAGGGATTGATGTTGAAACATTATATGTTTGAAACCCAATCGTGAATAACTTTGTAATATCATAGTGGCTAAATTTTAAAAATTAATAAGTGGGGCCGGGCGGTGGCGCTGGAGGTAAGGTGCCTGCCTTGCCTTGTGCTAACCTAGGACGGACCGTGGTTCGATTCCCCCGGTTCCACATATGGTCCCCCGTGCCTGCCAGGAGCGACTTCTGAGCGAATAGCCAGGAGTAACCCCTGAGCGTCACCGGGTGTGGCCCAAAAACCAAAAAAAAAAAAAAAAATTAATAAGTGTTTTTTGGGGGCTGGAGAAATAGCACAGAGGGTCGGGAGGTTACCTTGCACACAGCTGACCCAGGTTCTATCCTTGGCATCCCATATGGTTCCCCAAACCTGACAAGAGTAACTTCAGATCACAGAGCCAGGAGTAGCCCCTGAGCTCCCCTAGGTATAGCCCCAAAATAAACAAAAATGTAATAAAATTTTTATGATTTTTATTTACTTTTTACTTTTTGTTGTTGTTGTTTTTTTGTTTTTGTTTTTTTTTTGGTTTTTGGGCCACACCCAGTGATGCTCAGGGGTTACTCCTGGCTATGCGCTCAGAAGTCGCCCCTGGCTGGCCTGGGGGACCATATGCGGCACGGGGGATCGAACCGAGGTCTGTCCAAGGCCAGCGCAGTAAGGCAGGCACCTTACCTTCAGCGCCACCGCCCGGCCCCGTTGTTTTTGTTTTTTTTAGGTCACACCTGGCAGT
>PVKC010041561.1:0-12141 GCA_004027635.1 Crocidura indochinensis
TGACATTGAGACTAAAGGCATCTTCAAGGAAAAAACATCACGTCCAAACAAGTGGAAGTGGAGATAAATAAATGGCACTATATTAAGGCGAGAAGTTTCTGTACCTCAAAGGAAATAGTGACTAGGATACAAAGGCCACCCAAAGAATGGAAGAAACTATTCACTTGAAACCCATCAGATAAAAGATATCTAAGATATAAAAGGTATTGAGAGAATTTAACAAGAAAATTATATCTAACCCCATCATAAACATGGGGAGAAGAAATGAACAGACACTTCCTCAAAGAAGAAATATATATGGCCAAAAGGCACAGGAAAAAATGCTCCACATGACTAATCATCAGGAAGATGCAAATCAAAACAACAATGAGATACCCTCTCACACCACAGAGACTGGCACACATCACAAAGAACAAGAACAATGCTGGCTGGGATGTGAGGAAAAAGGAACTCTCATTTACTGCTGGTGAAATGCTGTCTAGTCTAGCCTTTATAGAAAACAATATGGAGAATCCTCAAAAATCTGGAAATTGAGCTCCCATATGATCTAGCTATACCACTCCTAGGGATATACCTTAGAAACAAAAAAAAAAAAAAACACAATACAAAAATACCTTCTGCACACTTATATTCATTGCAGTGCTATTTACAATGGCCAGAATTTGGAAACAACCCAGATGCCTGGCAAAGATGAATTCTAAAGAAACTGCATTACATATACAATGCATATTACATATACAATGGAATATAATGCAGTCGTCAGGAAAAATGAAGTCATGAAATTTTCCTATACATTGGTGGACATGGAAACTATTATGTTGAGTGAAATAAGTCAGAGGGAGATGCAGACACAGAATAGTCTCACTATCTGTGTAATTTAAGAAAAATTAAAAACAATATTGTAATAATAACCCAGAGACAAGAGACAAGGGCTGGAATAATTGATCCACGATATGAAGCTTACCACAAAGAGTGGTGAGTATAGTTAGAGAAATAACTACACTAACAACTATCATGACAGTGGTAGTGAGTGAGAGAAATAGAATGTTTGTCTCGAACATCAGTACGGGGTGGGGAAGAAGAGGGAATTGGTGGTGGGAAGGTTGCACTGTTGAAGGTGGTGCTCTATTTTATAACTAAAACCCAACTATAAACATATTTGTAATCATGGTGCTTAAATAAAGATATTACATAAAAGTCTGTACTAAAGAGTATTTCTAAAAATAAGAAAAGTATAAAATGCAAAAAAAAAACATTCCTTTTTGCCAATAATAGTGGTAGTAAATGGAGGTAACTCTATTTTTGTGGTTTAAGTTACGGTTTTAGGGATAAAAAGATAGCTTAAAAAGCATAGAGATTATGCTTTGTATTAAGAGATCTGTGGTGCCACATGGTTACCTAAACATCCACTAGGAGCAGAGTCCAAGAAACACTGGGTATAGCCCAAAATAAATAAAATAGAATCATGGTTTAAATCTAACCATAAAGATTCTAAATAACCTATCAGAATGGTCAAAACCAGAACACCAACAAAAAGTGCTGAGGATGCAGAAAAGGAGAATTCTTTCTCATTTTTGGTAGAAATATGAAATAGCTGCACTATTCTGGAAGGTAGGTTGGTTGGTTTAAGCCTCAGGCTACTTACAACTATACTGTATATTATATGAAGAAAGTCTGCAATAGCTGTGAAGAATGATTCAAGAGGCCTTAAGAAATATACAATATTGGGGGCCGGGCTGTGGCGCAGGAGGTAAGGTGACTGCGCTAACCTAGGACGGACTGCGGTTCGATCCCCCGGTTCCCCATATGGTCCCCGTGCCTGCCAGGAGCGACTTCTGAGTGAATAGCCAGAGTAACCCCTGAGCGTCACCGGGAGTGGCCCAAAAACCAAAAAAAAAAAAATATATATATATATATATATATATATATATATACAATATTTCTCTTTATATGTAAAGTATATACATATAGTATAATGTATATATATGTATATACTATATACTACATATACTTATAGTATATAGTATATACATATATAACATTTGATATAGTATCAAACATAAACTAAATAAATGTATGTAAACTGGGGGAAAATGGAAATACATTATATCAGCTTGATTTTATGTATTTTGGACCCACATCCAACAGTGTTCAGGCTTTCTCCTGATTCTAAACTCAGAGATTACTTTTCACAGATCTCGTGTGGATCCGATGTGATGCAAGGATTGAATATTGTCAAACAACCTACCCACTATATTATCTCTCGAGCCCCCATATACAAGTTTTATTATATTTTATGATCTATTTGTCTGACTCAAGAACATTATTTTTTGCATTTATTAAATTTGACTTCTCAAGAAGTTAAATCTAAAGTGATAAAGAGAAAAGATACCTAGGAGAAAAGATTCAGCATGAAGCCATATCTTCTCAACCAGGTGACAAGGCAAGATTGAAGAGAATATTATCAATTGTCTGACCCTCTGGGATAGCTGCTGCATTTCATTCAGGTGTAGAATATTTGAAAAATCAATCCTACTCCTCTGGTACACAGGAAAAGCTGGGAACCACAGAGTTCTACAGAGACCATGAAAACTGTTATGAAAGCCACCTCTTCCCCATAAAATGCAATCTGAGATTTCTTGGAGACATCTCACTTTACTTCTATCTCTCCTTTTTTTTCTACTTCTTCCTCTTCTTAAATGCGTCCAATAAATAGACCTCATTTTCTGTAAGTACCCAATATTAAATAGTTAATTGGATCAATTATTCTGATGATTTAGTAACAAAATGACTTAATAAGAAAATTTATGACTTCTAGAAAATTTTATCAACTTCTCAAGTTTTATCAACTGTAAATTAACCCCAAAATAACCCTATCATAGGTCATCTTAGCAATTGTTTTCTTTATATTTAAAGCACAATCAATTTGGTTACATAAAACTTAGAAATAGATGGGGCCGGAGAGATAGCATGGAGATAGAGCATTTGCCTTGTATGCAGAAGGAGGGTAGTTTGAATCCCAGCATCCCATAGGATCCCCAGAGCCTGCCAGGAGTGATTTCTGAGTGTAGAGCCAGGAGTAACCTCTGAGTGCTGCTGGGTGTGACCCAAAAATAGAAACAAAAACCTAGTAATAGATTGGAAGAAATGAGGTATCAAATCATGACCAGAGTCATGTCACTTTACTTCCACAGTCCAAATATTATTAATATTAAAGGAGCTTCTGATATACAATAACAGTAGCTTATTTATTTATTTTTTGGTTTTTGGGTCACACCCAGCAGCACTCAGGGGTTACTCCTGGCTCTATGCTCAGAAGTCACTCCTGGCAGGCTCGGGGGATCATATGGGATACTGGGATTCGAACCACTGACCTTCTGCATGCAAGACAAACACCTTACCTCCGGCCCCATAACAGCAGTTTATCTATCTTTCCAGCCCCAATAACAGAAGTTTAAAATTTTTAGTAAGTCAGACATATTGGGGATATATTTTATCTTCAGAAAATTAATAAAAAAAAATGGTTTTGTTTTCCCTTACTATATATAGCACTTAATTACTTCTTATCAATACCTGACAATGAAAAGAAATAAATAATAAACTTTCATAAAAAGCACCTTGGTTGAAATGATAGATGATTCTTCCTGATCAACACTTTTGCATTTTTTCTCTGTGTCTTCTGAGGGCATGTTCTCTGGGTTTCCTGTAGGAATTAGTCGCTTTCTTCCTTGCTGTGTTATGTTTCCTTGGCTTTTATCTTTGCGAGTTGCTTTTTTCCCTCTTCCCTGGATCACATTATTATCTGAAACACACAAAGAAAAAGAAGAAAATTTTCTCCTGTATCTTCAGGTGTTCATAATTCATAACCTAAAGAAAGGTTAAAAGGAGAAGTAAAACTCAGCTATAAAACTCGGGCCGGAGAGATAGCACAGCAATAGGGAGTTGCCTTGCACACAGCTGATCCAGGAAAGATGGTGGTTCAAATCCCAGCATCCCATATGGTCTCCAGTGCCTGCCAGGAGTGATTGATTTCTGAGCAAAGAGTCAGGAGTAACCCCTGAGTGTTGCCAGATATGACCAAAATAAAAAGGAAGAAAAGATAAAATCATGCAATTTTCTATTTAGATGGAGAACAGAGAATGATCTCTCTCATATTGGGACACAGTAAAACACAATAGGGGTTTAAGAAATGCAAAAAGGAAACAAAAATCAAGAATTGGTCTTCAGTAAGAAGCCTATCTAAGTGGAGATGCAGTGTGGAATAGGAGTGGGGAGAGAACACTGAGATAAGTGTGAAAGGGATTGGACATTAGGAAAAGATGCAGAAATGGATTGTGTTATGCATGAAACTCGTATTAAAAATTACAATTATAAAACTAGTATCTAAAATAAAATGTTAAAAAATGAAGCAAATTTCATTTATATTGACACCTACTTTAAAGGTACTTGTTGGAAAAATCTCAAAACAAAAAGAGGTGAGAAGCAAGTCATGATCACTAGCTAAAATTCATATGAAATTAGTAAAGAATTTTACTATAAACCATCAGAGACTATTTTAAGCTTTATAATTCTACAGAATCCATCACAACTATCTATTTTATAGTACAAAATCAGACTAGAACACACAGATACACAAACACATAGTGTTCCAACAGAGTTTTGTTCACCCAAAAAAGGTGCTGGGTGAAAATAAGTGGCTATATATTATGACTTATAAAACATGCACTGTGGTGGTAAACAGGTGACTCTTAATTACATTTCTGGCATATGTCACTTAACATCACATTTTTCCCTGTATGTTGAGTAGAAGATTCCAAAGTATGATTTTGATTTCACATATACAAATAAATAACACCGAAGAGGGTTTGATGAACTAAGTTGTAAAATGAGGCTAAAATGCATCCTGGATGGGATTGGAGCAATGGTGCAGTGGCAGGGTCTTGCACACGGCTGACCCAGGACTGACCTCAGTTTGATCTCCCAGCATCCCATATGATTCCCTATGCCAGGAGTGATTTCTGAGTGTATAGCCAGGAGTAACCCCTGAGTGTCACTGGGTGTGGCCCAAAATTCAAAAATTAAAATTAAATAGAAATAAAATGCATCCTGGAAAATAATTTTTAGAAATCTTTAGCACTGTACTTACAAATACTATTCAAAGCATGCTTATAAGAATTCAAAGCTTTAGCATTCTGAGTGATACATATACTATATAATATTCCCGCTCTAATCAATATCAAATTTTTATATTTTTATTTTCAAGGTGAAATGCCCAAAAATGTACCCCAAATTTTGTGTAGTACATCTCTAAAGTGTAAGTTAATACTATTTATACTATTTATAAATTGAAGCAAAATATATTGGGCTTATTATAAATAATGTGATAGTAGCAGAACAGTTGTGTAAGTATAAAAGGTCTAAAAAAAAGTTTTGTTTGTCTGGAGGCAGTTTGGAAAAAGTGCCTTCCCCTTCTACCCACTATCACATTTTTTACTGCAAACTGAGCATCACCATACTTAAGAAACAGTACCAATATAACATGTTACACATGTAACAATGGGGTAGAAAATTGAAAATGGCTGTGTTAAGGAGCCAAAGAGATCATACAATGACTAGGGCACTTGTTTCACATGCAGATAATCAGGTTCAGTCCCCAGCACCACATATGATCCCCTGAGCCCAGCAGGAGTGATCCCTGAGTACAAAGCCAAGAGCAAACTCTGAATACTGCCAGCTGTACCCCCCAACCAAAAAAAATTTTTTTAATAAAAAGAAACTGACTGTATTGGGAAAAAAAACTCTTACCAGGACATGATAGTACATAAAATCTTCCATATTAAATAACACTTCCCTTAGCATACAATCTACATTATCCCTTAGTATAAAAAAAAATCTACATTTGCCCTGAGATCTCTCTATGCATAGTATAAACTATGATAGTAGTGAATAAGAGCTATTGGAACAAAGCATATTTTTTCAAAACTTTAAAAAGGCTTGTAGGATCACTATTCTGAATTTGGTAGTCAATTAAGCACAGCAACACTAAACTTACAAATATATATATAATTTTTATTTATTATTTATATATTAAAAATATATAGTATAGATATATAAATTTTATATATATCTTATATAATACATATTCTATAATATGTAGTAATTTATGATTATATGATATATTTACATATGAATATATAGTTTATATACTTATATTAAAAATATAAATATATATAAAATAAAATTGTGCTGCTAGTTACTAAAGACAATGATTGAGGAGAAATGGTACAATAAGTGAACTAATAGTTTCAATCAAAACCACTGCAAATTATTAACACAGTATTAAGGAAATAATATATTGTGGTATAGTAAAGGTGACTGATCAAAAAGCAGAACTGAAGTCTAATTCTGAAAAATTAACAACAATATAGAAGTTTGTGAAATTTCAAGCTTCTGTTCTTTCCCTTGTAGGAAAATCCCCAAATTCACAGCTGTGGAAAAGTTGAAATCTTGGACCATCGATAGCACAGCAGGAAGGGCGTTTGTTTTGCATATGGCTGACCTGGGTTTGATTCCCAGCATCCCATATGGACCACCAAACCTGCAAGGAATGATTTCTAAGTGTAGAGACAGGAGTAGCACTTGAATGCCATGGGGTGTGAACCAAAAATCAAGCAAAAAGTTATAATATTGGGGCCTAGATATAATATAATGTGTGAGTGTGCATACCCTGAATGTGGTGAACCTAGGTTCAATCCTTGGTATCCCATATGATTGCCCAAGCTCCAACAGGAGTGACTCCTGAGTACAGAGCTAGGAGTAACTCTTGAGCATTCCCAGGTGCCTCCAAATGAACAAACAAACAAACAAAAACAGTTGCAATCTTACTAGCTTAACTAGACAGAAGACAAAAGCAGGCCGTGGATTTAGATCAAGGATAAAATAGGAAAGCTGGGCCTAAAATTGTGGAAGAAATATCAAAAGAAGCAGACAATCAAAATCTACAAAGAAAATTCACTCAGATCTTGTCTTACTGCTGAACTACGCATGGAAGGACAAGTCCTAGAAAAGGATGGAAAGCAGCAGCAGATAGAGGAGAACTATGCAGAGTGCAGGGGCTATTCCCTGCAGGAAACAGTTTATGGCTATAATGAACTGTCTGTGAGAAAAGTGTCGTATGCCAAAACAACTGCCAAATTAATGAGATAGAAATGTATTAGAGGAATGTTAAAATTAAAGACCTCTATGACATATTGTTCATAACATCTGCCATTTAATGAAGTTGCTAAGGATGGTGATAAAAGAGAACTATGATGCATAAAAAGCAAAGTAAACAGAAAATCAACTAAATATTATGGAGAAGTTGCAAAAACTGAGTGAAGAGATTATGTAGCCACTATTTTTCACTAAATGTTCATTTTACTTCACTTCACTAACTAAACTGGTTTGATATTGAATCAGTGGACATGCCTAGCAGATGCCACAAACCACTTGCTATTTGCCATGCCCACAAGCTACACTTAGTCAGAGGGCAAATCTTGTACCTCACAGTGAATGCCTGGCACTTTCTTTTCGCAAATTAAAATAGTTTAACAAAACTGGTTTGTTAGTAAATCAATATTAATATGGTAACTGTCACATAAGTAAAATGGGAGTTATCAATCAGAAATCCATTATAAAATAGGTTTTTATTTATTTATTTTTGTTTTTTGGGCCACACCCATTTGATGCTCAGGGGTTACTCCTGGCTAAGCACTCAGAAATTGCCACTGGCTTGGGGGGACCATATGGGACACCAGGGGATTGAACCGTGGTCCTTCTTTGGCTAGCACTTGCAAGGCAGACACCTTACTTCTAGTGCCACCTCCCTGGCCCCAGGAGGGATATTTTATAAAAGGCACCAAAACAGCTTATGTTTTTAATTTAACCTTATATAATCATCTTTAAAAATGCTAGCTTAGGTGCCAGAGCAATAGCACAGTGGATAGGGCAATTGCCTGGCATGTGGCCAACCCAGGTTCGAGTCCAAGCATCCCATATGGTTCCCAAGCCTGCCAGGAGTGATTTCTGGGTGCAGAGCCAGGTGTAATTCCTGAATGCCACCAGGTATGGCCCTAAAACAAGAAAACAAACAAAATGCTAGCCAAAGAGATATACACTTATACCCTGTCTATCTCAATTTAATCTAAAGCTTCCAAATTCTATTTAATATTTTCTTTAAACAAAGCCTACCTTCACTTTCTAGGGAAAGGCCTTGCTCATGTGGATTTTCCATTAACATCCATGCTGGAAGGATTCTTTTCCTCTGGGCAAGGCTTAACTGTTGCTCACTTAAGTTTGAACATTCAGCTGGGAAAGACTAAAAGAAAAATCAGTTAATTACTAAGAATAATCATGAGATTAAATAAATTTCAAAATTGCCTTTTTATGCAAAACTATCTTGAAAACAACCTTCGGAATTAGTTAAATTTCTGAAAAAGGAATTCAATATCTTTATTAATAGAAGTGGTGGCCTCATGTGATAAAACAATTAACAATTATCATGATGTGTATAACTTCAGTGCATTTATACTCCTCCAAATAAGAAATAGTTTATCTATGGTTGAGTCCTTAAATCTCTCACCACACTATTTGCAGTAGTCGTCTGAGTCTTTGCTACTTCCGTGTTTCTTTCCAGTTGTAGGACACCTGTTGACTCATCATCAAGAGAATTCGTCAAAGATGATTTTGGTGTTTCATTCAATATATTATCTTCATCAAGCATTTGACTGTTTCTAAAAAGTAAAATTTTCTTTGTTAATCATCTGAAATTAAAGACTTCTGTTAGCAGCACTGTCACACTCCCCTTACCCACCACCCTGGGGAGAGTGATTCGATCACTAGCCCGAATCTGACTCCACTCAGACTTCACCTGAATGTCAAAGACTTCTGTTGCCAACCATGCAGTTACAAATGTCAATCTCTCAAATACCTTATTAATAACTACCTTATTAATAACTTTTCTCAAACTTGACAAATGCAGGCATATTGTAGTACCCTAGTTAAAGTACACAGATAGTGCATAGACCATAGAGACAAGAATATGCTCTTTGTCTTCAGTTCACTGTATCACCATAATTACACTAATCTTTCTCTAAATCATGGACTTAGATATTGAGGCTCTTTATGAGATAGGCAGCAGTCATCTCTCCCAAGGCTTAAGGCCTATGTAGTGAATATCCCAGAGTTCATCAAAGCTACTACCACCACCCAGAATCCAAAGAGAAAATAGAAGAACATTAGCTAACATAATTGGGCTCTTGAAGAAAAGGTCAAATTCGTACATTGCTACCATTAGAACTCTGGCTGATATAGACTAGGCCCCTGAGAAATATTCCCAAACTTGGCTGGCAGGTAATGTCCTGACACAGGCACATCCATAGTCAGAAGTGGCATATACTCGCAGAAATAAGTGCTGCATACTTGCTGCCAGGGGCAATAATATTACCAAAATTGATTTAAAATATCGTTCTTCCTTATTTATGCACTGAGAGGATACAACACATTTATTTTTTGAAAATATGGATGGAAATAAACACAAAAATAATAGACTACTGATACATATAACAACAGGGATGGATCTCAAAGACATTGTTGAGTGAAAAAAGTCCAACACAAAAATTTGAATATCACATAGTTTATATGATGTCTGAAGGGTCTGTAAATCTAGGGGGGCTGAAATAGGATAAGCAGTGATCAGGGGTAGGAGCAGAATGAGGGGACTATTAGAAGATGAGAGAAGTCTCAATCTTGCTGTGGCAGCACTGGCATGACTGTCAAAGCACATTCAATGGTACACTTAAAGAGGTGGACTGTTGCTCAGGAAAAGGTCATTTCAAAGAAATAAGATTTCAGGTGTAAGATTCTCCTTAGAAAGAATATAACATTGTCTTATTTTATTTGTTTATTTCAATTATTTCCTATACAGAAAAAATTTTCCCAAATAAGCTTACATCCAAAGACAAGAATCAAAAAGAACATGGCCCAAGGATAGAATACAGGATGGGGTTTGTGCCTTGAATATGCCCCACCCTAGTTTGATCCTAATCAACATATGGACCCTTGAATTTCACTAGATGCCCAAGCACTGCAAGGTGTAGCCCTGATGGCTTTGGTGGCCCTGAGACTGCAGGCCTCAATTAATATTGAATGCTCAGACTTTCATTCTGAACTCCCATGCTGGTTGGCTGATTATTGCCAGAAGTCAGACTGAATCCCTGAACATAGCTTGGGAGTTCATCCATAAAATTAAAATGAAATGAAATGAAAATAAGTAACTTTCATAGATTAAAATTAATGTGTCTTGCCACAGGTTTTGTTCATTTAATGTTAAAATGAAATTACCATGTGTCAGGTACTGGACCAGACTTGAAAGTATAAGACTATAGTAGAATCATATAGGCGCCCAAGCCGAAAGGCCAAGAAAGACTGAGTGAGTGAAAACTGGCTACCAGAGGTGCCCCGGCAGAAAAGCAGATCCTTTGTCTGCGAAGGCAGGCAGGAGGAGTCTGCCCCTGCTATGAGATTACCAACTGGGAGAAACTGAGGGGACCTGTCGCCTTTGAGTGTTTCTCTACTCTTCTGTCTCCTGAACCTCTCTGGAGAGGGCCAAGAACAGTGGCGCTGGAGATAAGTTGCCTGCACTAACCTAGGACGGACCACGGTTCGATCCCCCGGTTCCCCATATGGTCCCCCGTTCCTGCCAGGAGCGACTTCTGAGCGAATAGCCAGGAATAACCCCTGAGCATCACCGGGTGTGGCCCAAAAACAAAACAAAACAAAACAAAACAAAAAAAGAAGGACCCAGCAAAAACTGTCTCCTAGAGGCTCCAGAGGAGCATGGCCGCATGGCTGCTCCATTTTGCTTTGCAGCTGCGCACTCTTCCTAACTAATGAACCCCACCATAACACGCAGAAAAAAAATCACACTACAAGCATGATCATGGGGAATCCTCACAGGCAAACACCAGGCACAGAGAATGAAGATGATAGCTCTGATGAGCAAAAAAATACCAACCATCTGATTAATCTCTCAGATAGGAGTTTAAAATAGAAATATGGGGGATCCTCATGGAAATCAAAGCTCACAAAGTAAAATTCATCCAGCATACAATAATGGTTTTTTTTTTACAAAGTTATAAACTTTGTATATAACTTTGTATATAACCAATATATAATTCAGAATGGGGAAACTTTCTGGCAAGGGTCATTAGATGTTAGAGACAATTGCACAAATTTGTAGAAGTATTGAAAAAAAAGTCACTACTATCATTTCCAAGCTATATAATACAAACATATGGGCTGCAGGCTGTCACATATATGCCTGTCCATCATGTAACTCTATGTCCACAGACCACATGATTACATGAGTTTCTCACCTCTATATCACAACTCAGAATAAAATTCTATAGTACTAGCCATGAATTTTCATTCTCTTTTGTTTAAATTCCTGGCAATAACTAATCTATACTGTTTCTGTATATTTATATTTTTTGATGTTCCATGCAAATTAAACTCTGAGATTTTATGTGGGTATATGTGTGTGTGTGTTTTTAAATAAAAGTAAAGAGGGCTGGGGTGACAGCACAGCAGTAGGGCACTTGCCTTGCATGCAGCTGACCCGGTTCAATCACCAGCATCTTATATAGTCCCCCAAGCCAGCAACAATTTCTAAGTGCATAGCCAGGAGTAACCCAAGTGTCACTGGATGTGGTCCAAAAACAAAACAAAAAAAAGTAAGGGATATCCCCATCAGGCTTGTATTTTTGTGTTCAGAAACATCAAATCTAAATGTGGTGTGTTTAAAAGGTGATAGTGTACTGGGAATTAAACACATGGGTTAGTACCTGCTAAGCATGTGTTATCCCACTTGAGCTAGCTTCTGAGCCCCTGGATAGACAATTTTAATATTTTGGGGTATAGATAGATAGATAGATAGATAGATAGATAGATAGATAGATAGATAGATAGATAATGTATATATACGTATATATAGGAATAGAAGCATGGACTATGTAACTCTATGTTTATAACGTTCTGAAAAATTGTCAAACTATGTTGCAGAGGTTGTAACATCTCACAATTCTTTTAGAAACAAAGAATTGT
>PVKC010041562.1:0-12122 GCA_004027635.1 Crocidura indochinensis
TTTTTAGAAACCCCCCCCCTTTTTTTTTTTTTTTTTTAGCAAAAGGTCTCCTCTTGGAGAGGGGATCCCAACAGGTGACCAAGCAGAGGGCGCGGTAGGGCGTGTTGGGGCGTTTCCCTTTGGAGACGCCCCAAGTCTCTGCCAGGCTATTAGTAAAGAGCTTGCACTCCAGGGCGTTCGGTTCATTTTGAAGGGGAAAGATAAGGGCTTGGGGGGGCGGGGTGAGTGGTGTGACCACCCTTATAGGCTGGGCTCAGACCAAACCAGTTTTCTTTGGCGCAGAGCCCTTGCAACCTGTTACTTTTTTTTCTACAGTAAACAAAGGGAATGGAAATGAACATTGTTGGGAGTGCAAGGACTGGGGGAGAAGCTGTGGGATATTTGGGGGGTCACCAGAAGCGACTTGCAGCCCTTAGGGAGGAACCACCCAGGTTCCTGGCCCCCCACGCATCTCACTCGCCTCTTGCTGTTTATCCACGCAGTTGTCATTGACTGCACTGTCTGCCCTACCAGTCCCAGCTCCCCATTTTCTTTCTCCTCTGTTTTCTTCCCTTGGGAATTGGGTGTGGCAGGAGTATAATGATGCTAGGAGATGCCTGATAATGTCTGCTGGGAACTTAGTGGGGTGAGGAAATCGTGGGAACCTGGTAATTATAGTCATAGACTCAGATTTGGAGAGTTTGGGCTGCAGCTCAATTCATTGCTTGTGTGGTCTGAAAGTCATCACTTGACACAAGCCTTAGTTCTCAGGTTATCTATAAAATGATCAGATTTATATCTATCCTATTGGAAAGACATTGGAATCTACTGATAGCTTTGTCGATAGAGGGTCTTTTAAATGAGCCCGGAGCAAAAGTGGATTCAGATTGCGTTTTCTTAAAATGGGTTAAATCTTGAAACATTTAACTGGTTCAGTGGTACAAGACAAAGGTGATGTTAATCTTAAAAAAAAAACTCACAAATTTGTAGTAGAGAAAAACATATAATTTTGTATTACCTTTGTAATACAACAAAATATTAGACACCTACAATTTAGGAAAAGTGAGAAATTTATTTGCACCACACACTGCCTTTGTTAGTTTGGTTTGGGGCCAACTCCCAGTCATGTTCCTTTGACCACTGGCTTCTGGGAAGCAAACCTGGGCCTTCTGCTCTCTTTGAACTATCTTCCTGACACTCTGCCATGGTTTTTGAAGGCTGAATAGGAGTTTCCTAGGAATCTAGGAGGGAGGAAGTAATTATGTGCCAAACCCATACAAGGTTAGTCAGCTTTGTTCATTGACATGCCAGATTCAAATTCCTAGGGGTTGGGAAGCAGGCTAGCTTTGGGGGTTCTCCCAGCCCCATTATTATTCTTTTCCTCTCTTCACTGCCAAAGCTTTTTAATTTTGTTCTCTTAACTCCCCCTAAAACCATAAGTTTTCATAGTAAGAGAGCTCTTATAGGAAATACATTAAACTCAGTCTCGAAGAGTGGATTATTCTTGAGGGTGATAGCTCTTCAGAGCACTCATTTTATTGAGAGAAAAAAAATTTGGTAATTGTGGTCTTTTTTCCTCAAGAAGAATAAATAAGTTAGAAAAAAAAAATCTGGGGTCAGGCAACCCAGATATTGAATACTGGTTGTACCTGGTAGCAGCTATTAGCTTTGGGCAATTTCCTTCATTTCTCTGAATTTCTGTCCGTCATCTCTTATAGTAGGTTACGTGAAATTACATAAGATAAACTACTTGTCTTGGTTTGTTTCAGTAAGTTATCTGCCCTCTGAAAGGCTGGCAGGCAAACGGAGATTTACCCAGCCTGGCTTGGCCCTGCAGCCAGGCATTGTGCCCACGGCTTTTATTAATAGGTCACTCATTTCTGTTGCAACAGCAGCATTCTCAGTGTGAGTTCTGATTGGTTTCTGAATTACTGGGTGTTTTTCAGAAAAGAAAAACTCACAGTGCCCTATAAACTTAATAGTAATTTCCCAGTGAACCCTAGACAGATTACTTCAGGAAAACCAGCCTTAGTTTTTGTTTTTGTTTTCAGTTTTACTGTGCTCAGACAGCTTTTCCTTTGCAGAAAAGTTTACATTTGCTGGAATTCAGACGGAAGATTGGGGCCAGTTCATGCACATCTGTGATATAATTAATACTACTGGTGATGGGTGAGTACCACAGTGGGAAAAGGGGAAGTGTCATGCATTTGCCACTGAAAAGAAGAATACAGACTACCAAGCATTGTCCTCTTCCTGGTTTTCTTGTTGAGTATTTTTTTAATCATCCATTATGTACTCATTGCCTTTTAAAAGATGTCAGGTTGAAATATTAGAGTATTTCAAGTTGAAGTATTGGCTTGTTCCAGCATGTAGATCTGACAGTTCTTTCCTTTTGTTTCTCTGTTTTTTTCTTCATTGCTTCAAAGTATGTCTCTGACCACCAAATTCTTTGAAGGTTTTTTCCAAGCAACTTCTTTTTAAGGATTCATCTATTACTACTTGGTAATATTTTATGTTTAAGTAATATAAAAATATGAAAAACTTTAAATCCCTGATAATGATCTGTTTTTAGGTTATTATCAGTATTGATCAAGAAAAAAAATAGCAATTTTTTGTCTCCCTATCACAAGACCACATTTTATTTTTATTCAAATGCTATTTTGTCATGTTCCTGCCATATTTTTAAATGGCATATCTTTTTTTTATATACTTTTATCGAGACCAATGTGAATTACAAGTCTATCACAGTTATATTTAAGGTACAGTGACAATTCCCACCGCAGTGTTGACCTCCATTTACCCCTGTCCCAATATGCGTCCCATCCATTCATCCATCCATCCGTCCATCCTTAGCCCGCTGGACTGCTAGTGTCACAGGTCCCTTTTGTGTATAGCTTGTTGTAGTTTGGGTCTCTTGATTCTATTGTCATTAACTTTGGGTTGGGTATTTAGTTCTTTTTTTCTTTTTTTTTTTTTTTTTGTTTTCTTTTTTTGTTTTTGGGTCACACCCAGCAGTGCTCAGGGGTTACTCCTGGCTCCATGCTCAGAAAGTGCTCCTGGCAGGCACGGGGGACCATATGGGGCACCGGGATTCGAACCGATGACCTTTTGCATGAAAGGCATACGCCTTACCTCCATGCTATCTCCCGGGCCCCATAGTTCTAATTATTTTTTATTTCCACTCAATGTTCTGGAGACTGCTTGCCCCTGGTATCATCCACTTTTTTTTCTTCTTTCCTCTTTTTCCTCAACTTATGAAGTTGAACAAGATTTATGTTCTATGATTCTGTTAAAAAAAAGTGTGGAGGGGCCCCTGTCTAGAAGCTATAAATATGAATTTAAAAGAAGAAAGAGAAAGAAAAACCCAAACAAAACTTAACAACAACAACAACAAACAACACAAATAAAAGAAGGAAGGGGGAGATGGTATGGCAAGGTTTTTTTTGTTTGTTTTTGTATAGGCACAGTAAGTATTGGGAAAATTAGAGAGGAAATTCCCTTTTCTTTTTTTAATATAAATTCTTTATATTTGGGGGGAGTTGGGGGGCACTCCCAGCGGTACTCAGGAGTTACTCCTGGCTATCTGCTCAGAAATCGCTCCTGGCAGGCACGGGGGACCTATGGGACACCGGGATTCAAACCAACCACCTTAGATTCTGGACCGGCTGCTTGCAAGGCAAACACCGCTGTGCTATCTCTCCGGGCTCCTATAAATTCTTTATTTAAGCACCATAATTACAAACATGATTGTAGTGCAATATTCCTACCACCAATGCCCCCCTCCTTCCTCCCATCCCCTGCCTGCATTTGAAACAGGCATTTTATTACAGTTATTTTTTTTTAAAGTTTAGTAAGCTGTTTTTGTTTCTTTCTTAAATGATAAGTGTTAAAAAAAAATACAGTAGTAACGATGTGAAAGTGACAATCGTCATTGTTTGCATAGGCCCAGCAAAATATGGTGAAAACGGAAAAAAAGGTTTGGCCTATTTACAAGGAGCCCTCACCCCTGAAGTTTTTTGGCATAAGACTGACTCTAGACTCCAGGCATACCAGGCTGCTCAACCCCTGAGTCATTCTCCATGTCCTGCTGAAACTTTTTCAGATATTTCCTTTTCTAAGAGATACAGAGTTTCTTCACCCTTGAAGCATACTGTCATGGGATCAACTATATATTTAGGCTCCGGATATGTATATGGTATATCTTCTGTTACACTTTTAAAGTACTGTATCTTATGTTGCAGTTTTAAAATTTAGATAATAAAACTTTTCAAAAATACTCATTTAGCCCACTAAATTGTGAATCTAGTCTGAATTAAGAAATATAGTACTGGGCTGCAGAGATAGCACAGTGGTAGGGTGTTTTTGCCTTGCAGGCAGATGATCAAGGTCGGACAGTGTTTCTAATCCCAGATGGTTCCCCATCCTGCCAGGAGTGATTTCTGAGTGTAGAGTCAGGAGTAACCCCTGAGCGCCATCAGTTGTGGCCCAAAAACCAAAACAAACAAAAAAAAACAAAACCCATAAAAACAAACAAAAAAAAAACCCAGTGCTGTTCATTTTCTTACATATATTAAACTAATAATTGACAAGATAGTACAAGATATTTACTCAATGTGATGAAATATACTTTCTTAAAAATTAATAGGAATTAGAAATCCTTCTGGTTAGTATCTTTAGTTTTACAGTATTTTCCCTGTAATATTGTTTCTTAGATTTGTTTTCCTCTGTGATACTTTTCTTCATTGACATTTCTTTCTTTGACTATACAAGAAATAACATAATATTTTTCTTTTAAAACAGTATTGTTGTTCTCAATTCACATTTTCAGGCATTTAAACCAAGATTTTATATAGCAATAATCAAAGTTGTAGGTATTATATTTCTAGAATTAGAGTGCATATAGTACTAGTAACTATGTAAACAGAACTTTATATAATAAATGTAGCTCCACCCCGGAGTACCTGAGACCCGCCCATTTATGGGTGGGATCTTGGGAACCAGAGATGACCTGTAACTTTACCTGCAGACCCTGCCCATTTCCTGGGAGGGGCCTTGGAAAGGTACTTAAGGGCTCTGACCCAGAGGAGAGGGGTCTCTCTTTTTGGTCTTTGGTTTGTTCCCAGTTGAATCTTTGACAGTTTGAAGGTCTGAGGAGGAGTTTGGAAAGAGATTGAGCAAGAAAGATGGATGGAGAGGAGATGGCTGAGGGACAAGGTATAAAGCAGGGCTGAATAGGGATCCAGTGTAAAAGGTTTATAGGCCACACATGTGGTTAATAGGGCAAGAATAAAGCTGATATCTCCTGGAATCTGTCTGTGGATTATTTCCTTGCCGCTACCTGGAACTGTAGACCCACTGGCTGAAGGGGGTTGGAAACACATAGTCCTGGACTGGAGGAGAAAGGCCTCCATCCACCATCCAAGCCCATTCTAAGGCCTAATTTACTATGATAAATATTCTATGCATGCAATATAACTAACATTTGGAAGGTATATGTAAAAAAGAATTTATGTCTTTTCAGTTGGCTTTCTTTGGGGGAAGATAATATATATAAGTATATATATTATATATATTATATATATAAATATATATTTATATATAAATTATATATATTTATATATATATATAAAACTTGACATACATGTATTGGGAAATTATATCCATTATAAGTAAATATGCATTGCCTGATATAATTGCAAATAATTTCTTATGATAAGAAACTGGATTTTGTACCTTTTTGTTGACATTCTCTAGAGTAAATTTTAACTCTTGATTTAGTCTACCATTGTAAAATAAATTTGTAGTATGTCAGAAGCTTATCTACTATAATTTACCCTACATTTCTTTGTTCACAGTTTATAAAACTAATAATTTTGAACAAAATGGGTTAACATTATTTTTGTAAAATACATTGCTTATAATCTCTTATGTATTGATAGAGGGAGGTGGGTGTGAACATATTTCTTCCTTTAAGTAATGCTCACATAGTTATGTAAATATTTGATTCTTTCAAGGAACCCAGTGATATTATCTACCTCATAGATATGATGAGACAGGTGTAAGAAGTGATCTACCCAGGTCACATAGTAGAACAAGGACCTTGATTTCTCCTTTGCCCATCCCTTGCTCATAATGTATTCTGCTTTTCAGAAATTGTGTTCAACAGTGCTTAAGCTTATGATATCTTTATTTCCCTAGGCCAAAAGATGCAGTAAAAGCTTTGAAGAAAAGAATTTCCAAAAATTATAATCATAAAGAAATCCAACTGACCTTGTCAGTAAGTACTTTAATAATACAAGACCTAGGATTTGGGCCCATAGTTGACAGTACAGTGAATAGCATGCTTACCTTGCACACAACAAATTCATGTTTGTTCTGTGGCACCAGCAGGAGTTATTCCTTACTTCAGAGCCAGGGGTAACCCCTGAGCATTGCCAAGTATGACCCAAACACCAGGGAAAAAAAAGACCTAGGATTCCCCAACTATAGTCATTTTTGTTCTGGTTTTAAAAATGTTTATTTATGGGTATGTATATTCTGAGAATAGTTTAGCCAAAAAAATTTTTAAAGCCAAAACTTTTTTTAATGGATGACATTTCATTGAGACTTGGAAAGTTTGAGTGTTTACTTGATTTCAATATAGTATTTATTTTGTGGTAATAAATTTGTTATGGAAAAATCAAATAAATACTATTTTTCCTGGTAAGACAATAGAAACTATTGTTTAAAAGCTAATGGCTACTGAACTGGTCAGGTTTCAGGTTTGTGCTTGAACATGGGAGAATGGAAGTCTTAATAAGATTTGTCCTTGATAAGATGTAGCTCACTGTTGCATTTGAATAACCGGGTGGAATTGTGAGGGCTTTGTAACTAACTTAATGACATTTTTAACCAAGATGAATTGGTTGGTGTACTTTGGAGAATGTTCTTTGATTTAAGCATTTGTCCTGTGTGAGTTGTGTCATCTGTTTCTATGTCCCCCAATCCTTGGCCATAGGACCTTGCCAGTCACCTTGGTGAGTTTTTCTTTTTCCTTCAGTGCTCTGCAAGTCTTGCCTGATTCATGAGCGTGCTTGACTTTCCACTTTCTTTTGCATGCCTTTGTTTCTCTCCTCAGACCCAAGCCCTTGCTTGGTTATGGTTATGTAACTCACAGCCACTATCCTACCTATCCCACTGTTTAAAGGCTTTGGCCTGATAAAACTACAGTTCCTATGCTCTGATTTCAAAGGGAAAAAAAACTTTATTTGAAGAAGTGCTGAATGGGAAGAAATTACTTAAATGTTTTGATTAAATCTCTGAAGAAATCCTTCCAGTTGGTCTCTGAATGTATTATAGAGGTGTTTTCATGGTTCTTTTTTTTCTTTTTTCGATTGTTCAGTTGTTCTCAGGACTTCATGTGAAGGAAACTCAGAAATCAGGCAAATCAATAGATTATAATAGTGGATCAACGATGGAAATAAACCTTTGCCTGGTTCCTGAGTAATGCTTTCAAAAACCCTGTGAAGTGATTATGTTATTGACTCCATTTATGGAGGCAAAAACTAGGCCTGAGGTTAACTGATTTCCTTCATCTCTACACAAGGTCTAAGTAACATAGGCAAGATGGCAGCCCTATCCTGGTATCTCAAAGCAAATCAAGTTTCTTGAAATGTCCAACTACTGTTTTTTTCTTTGTTTGTTTTTTGGGGGTCACACCCATGACACTCAGGCTATGTGCTCAGAAATTGTTCCTGGCCTGGGGGACCATATGGGACGTCAGAGAATTGAACCAAGGTCTGTCCTCAGTTAGCCATGTGCAAAGCAAATGCCCTACCCTACCCTACCTCTTGAGCCACCGCTCCGGCTCCTACTATTTTTGGTTTGAATCTTCAACTGCATGCATGATGCAGGACTCATGGTTGATGTGATTGACTACAGGCTGAATGATAAAGTGCCTCCCTGTCCCTACCTATTCTTCTAGTACCCATAAAGACTTAAAAGCTAATAGAAAACAGTGTAGACTTGAGGTAAAAAGATAGAGAGTTGTGGAATGAAGTGGACTTGGGACTGTTGAGAGTTAGCATGCAGCAGTGCTAGTAAGGAAGGTAAGAACAGAAGATTAACCTAGTTTTCCTATATTTCACTCAGATTATCATTAGCTCTCCTTCCTAGAGTGTTTTACTGTATGGATTCACCTCTTTCTCTAGTAGTCTTAGCCTCTTTTGTCATTTTGGTGGTTATTTCAGTCCCTCTTCCCTCCTCCACTAACTTGGGCTATGAGCTTGACTGTATCCCATAGAACCAGAGGTATTTTAGTGTATTGTCACCCCTTCTCATTCTGCTCTCTGGATTCATTCTCTTCCCTCCCTTCAAATATTTTGACCTCTAAGATCTTTCTATCATTCAGCTGTTTATATTCCCATTCCTTGTTTACCCCATGTAATTGTACATCTTCTGCTTTAACAGAACAAACAAACCTTTAGTTAAAATAAAGGGGAGAGTCATAAGTTATGGGCTGGAAGATAACCCCCTAGAATGGGCAATAGGTTTCTAAGTTCCAGAAAGATTGCCTAAAGGCCATATATATTTTTTAAGGCCATATAATTTGAATTTGATCCCCAGCACCACATGTCCCCATAGCATCACTGGAGTAGCAGTGGGTGGCCTGCAGCATCTCTGTGACTAGGCATTAAACCACTTAACATTGTTGTCATCGGGAGTGGTCTCCTCAGGCCTCCTGAGTTCTGCAGATGAGTATTTAAGATGTCAGATTGATTTTAATATTAACTCAAACCAGACAAGGAGATATTCAGAAAGAATATTCCAAAGTCTGTTAAAGTCATATAGTTATGTCTTCTTTAAAGTTATTAAATGATTCCCTGTTACTGGTATTTTTGTCTGACTGCCATAAAGGGAAGAGAGCTAGCCAGCATGTTCTTTTAAATTATCTTTCATTTGGGATCCTCCAATGTCTCATTAGACTGGATTCAAGCTTTGGTGGAATCATTCTGTGATTTTCTACCGACCTTGGTCAGTAGAACAGTCTTGTTGAAAAGCCACAGTCAGTATTTTATTAGCATGTTTCTCTGCAGCAAGCTTAGTCTTGAATGAGTTCATGGCTAAGTCTCAGCCAGGCTCTACTCCGTACCAGAAAGTTGATAAACAGGTTTCTAGGAATTCATGGAGCACTGCTGAGGTGGTGAGTTTACAGGGATTTTCAAAATTTCAAAAGTGCTCTGGACTTTGTTGTATCCTTTTTTTTTGGGATAATGAACTCATATCTTGGTGTGGTCTTTGACTTTAATGGTCCTTAAACCTGGTTTTCTGAGTTTGATTTACTAATAACAGTGAGAAGTAGAACTAGTCAGTTTTCACATTATCTCACAGACAAGTACTCAAAACTGAGTTTAGACATTATGATATGACGCAGTCTGGTTTCTCATTGGTTGAATGACGTACACAAGTCATCCCTTATTAGCATAGGGCCAGGAGTGAGTCCTGAGCACCACTGGATGTAACCACCAAACTAAGTCAAACCCAAACAAAACAAGACTCAAACACTTCTAACTTTGAATCATAACTTATTAATTTCGAATGATAACATTCATTTTTCAGCATGCTGATTCAGAGTAGAGGATGGGCAGAGCCTTTCCCAGCAGCCCAACACCAAGTAAAATCTCCCCCTAGACACATGCACTACTAGACCAGCTGCTCCATGCTGGGGAGTCCAAAATACATGTCTTTGGGATATGGGAGGAAACTAGAACATGTACATTCTGTACAAATCCTAGCCCCAGTAAAAGTAGATTTTTTTCATAATCATTATATGCAAGTGATTCTGAACACATTACCAAAAGTTTTTCAAAAGCCTTTCTGGAAAGAATATTTTAATTGGCAAATCAACTTGTTCACTACTGATAGGAATTTATCTATGAAACATAATGATCAAATAAGTTATAGATAGGAATACCCTGCTATGTGCCAAGTGGTGTATATATTTAGTTCACTGAAACTTTCAAAAGGAGACAATATATCCATTTGTAGATGGACTATTCTAAGACTTGTTAAAGATACACCATTTTTCCTGGTCAAGTTCAAATAGGGGATTGATGAAACTTAACATTTTTACCTTCTTTTTAGTATCTTCTGGTCTTTGTTAGGTTTTTTTATTCTAGTAGATCATGATTTCATGGTTGTCTTATTTTATAGTTAGATTATTTGAATGTAGAAATTGCACCAAAACCCAGTTTCAAAATGTGTAAAAGCTATATATTTAATTTCTTTGACCTACCACCGTAGGCTTTAGTGTTTTTGTTTTGTTTTGTTTTTCTCAGTAGGGTGGCAGTTAAAGAGGTACTGGGACTTAATGAAATAAATGATAGAGAAGCAATGCATCCTGACATTCTAGATTCCAATGGGGGACAAAGAAAATGCTCTAGTGCAGGGGTCCTCAAACTTTTTAAACAGGGGCCAGTTCACTGTCCCTCAGACCATTGGAGGCCAAACTATAGTAAAAAGAAAAATTACGAACAAATTCCTATGCACACTGCATACATCTTATTTTGATGTGAAGAAACAAAATGGGAACAAATACAATATGTGGCCCACGGGCCGTAGTTTGAGGACCACTGCTCTTGTGTTCTACCCAGGTTAACTTTTCAGCATTTTATATTGAATTTGTGATTTTATGCAGGTTACTTCCTGGGAAGGTTACCTACTGTCATAAAATTTGAAGCTCTAAAGAAAAAAAAGATTGGTTTGGGGGATATGTAGTAAGAATGTCACCTTTCATTAGACTAGTTAGGGTAAGTGAGGCTTGATGACTGTGTATCTTTTCACACTGCAAAATCATTTGAATGAAATATCACTTTTAAGTTCCCTTAGAGCTGGAGACACTTTTCCTCTCAATATTTTACTAATAAGAACGTATAAGGACTGAAGGGGCCTGGAAGCATTTGCCTTGCACACACTGAGCCGGGTTCAATCCCCTGCATCATATATGATTCCCCCAAGCAAACCCTGCTAAAAGTGATCCCAGGATGGAGGGCTGAGATTAAACCCTGAATACTTCTAGGTGTACCCCTCCCCAAAAATAGTAAATACAAAAACTCAGTGTATTAAGCAAAATGACATTATTGAGCATAGGACCAGTGATGGAGAGTCTTGTCTTTAGCACTTTGGTGGTGGTGGTGTTTGGGTGCAGAAACTTTATATAATCAGTATTATAAACCTATTCATTAACACTGTTGTAACCATATTACTTTAGATAGAATTTTTTTTCTGGTTTTTTGGGCCACACTCGTTTGACGCTCAGGGGTTACTCCTGGCTATGCACTTAGAATTTTCCCCTGGCTTGGGGGGGAACATATGGGACACCAGTAAATCAAACAGCGGTCCATCCTAGGTTAGCTCTTGCAAGGTAGATGCCTTACCTGTAGTACAACCTCTCTGGCCCCAGAATTTTTTTTTTTTTTTGGTTTTTGGGCCACATTCGGTGATGCTCAGGGGTTACTCCTGGCTATTCGCTCAGAAGTCGCTCCTGGCAGGCACGAGGGACCATATGGGGAACCGGGGGATCGAACCTCGGTCTGTCCTAGGTTAGCGCAGGCAAGGCAGGCACCTTACCTCCAGCACCACCGCCCGGCCCCATGGCCCCAGAATTTTTATTAATTTAATTTAAAAAAATAAGAGGAAGGCCAGAGCAGGTAGGGAGCTTGTCTTGTACACTTGCAGACATGAATTCAATCCTGGCATCTCCCATGGTCTTTTAGAAACTGCCAGGAAACAATTCTTGAGTGCAGAGCCAGGAATAATCCCTGAGCGTCCCAAGGTGTGGCCCCAAAACAAAACAAATGAATGAAAATAATAGAAAGTCAATAAAATTAACATTGAAAACTATTTTGAAGGAACAGTTATAACTTTTTTTTGGGGGGGGGGTCACACCCGGCAGTGCTCAGGGGTTACTCCTGGCTCTATGCTCAGAAATCGCCCCTGGCAGGCACGGGGAACCATATGGGGCACTGGGATTTGAACCGATGACCTTTTGCATGAAAGGCAAATGCCTTACCTCCATGCTATCTCCCGGGCCCTGAAGGAACAGTTATAGCATGGAGGTAAGGCGTTTGCCTTTCATGTAAAAGGTCATCGGTTCAAATCCCAGT